>QLOZ01003342.1:0-24944 GCA_003314065.1 Lactarius sp. MG50 | reverse complement strand
CTTGACCTTCCAGGGACCGTGGGAAAAAATTTAAGCCAAAACCCGTGTCATGCCCTAGGTGGAACTGGCACTTGCTCAATTTGAGGAAGAAATCTTCCGCAGCTATGGTGTCTAGCACATCGTGCACTATCTGATGGTGCAACCCTTCATCGTTGGGTGTTGCAATCAGAATGTCGTCCATATATGCAAATACCATCCCAGGGTACCTGTTCTTGACCTTCCCGAAGACGCGGTCCATGGTCCGCTGGAAGGTGGCAGGCGCATTAGTCATTCCAAAGAACATGACCGTGGGTTGGTAGAGTCCGTCTGGCGTTTTGAAAGCTGCCTTCCATTGGTCCTCTGGGCGTAAGCGGATGTTGTTGTACCCGTCCCTGATGTCCAGTGTAGTAAACAAGAACTTCCCATCCAGCTGTTCCAATATTTGTTCTATTCATGGTAGCGGGTAGATATCTTGTTCAGTCCATGTGTTGACCTCCCGGTAGTCTTGTATTGGCCTTAGCGTCCCGTCCTTTTTGTAAATGTAAAAAAAGGATGTGGACCACGGTGATTTGCTGTTCTTTACTCTGCCTAGCTCCTTGTTGATTGCCACAAATTGCTGCAATGCGGCGCACTCTGTGCGAGTGAGAGGGTACACCTTGCAATTAATGGTGTCGGGTGCGCCCAGTTTGAGCCGAATTACATGGTCTTCGGGCTGGGCTGGTGGGAATCGTCGTGCCGCTGCTTCATCAAACAGTCGCGCGTGCCGTCAATATTCCCACGGTAATTGCGTTTGTTCTTGTTTGCTTTTGTTGGCTTCTATTGCCCACCTTTGAGCGTGGTGTGTGGATAGCGGGGCGACGAGGGCGATGATCTCGTCGCCTTCTTCCCACGCCACTTCCGCGCGCGCCACTCGTAAAATTCTTCCCATCGTGCGTCGCCTCGCCCACTTCAACAAGGACATTTCTACTTTGATTTTGGCTCCATGTACAATTTTCTGAGCCCAATTGATTGGAGGATTGAAGGTCTCCAACCAGGGAAAACCGAAGATGGCTCGGTCGTGCCCCAGGCTGGTAACGAAGAACTTGACCAAGTGCTCCTTGGCTCCCATCTTGATCCTCAGGGTGCAGTACTTGGTGAGCGATCCTCCTTCGTTCTCTGTTCCATCAACATTGAAGACTCTTCTTGGTTCCAATAGGTTGCGCGTGCCGATTCCGAGTCGTGCGACCATTCTATGGTCCAGAAAGTTCTCTGTTGCGCCGCTATCTATCAGCGCTTTCTCTTCGGCCATTCCTCTCGCGCATGAGAAGGTAAAGGGAACTTCTATTGAGTTTTGTCCCCCCAGATACATGATGCGCGAATCTGCGGTCCTAGCCCAGGCCGGGCGGCTAGGACCTTCTAAAAACCCTCTAAGATGAGTTTATCAAGCAATCCTTCCCGTTCCTCCTGAGTCATTCCTTTAATTTCTTCAGCCATTTCTCCCTGTCTATCCTTCCCTTCTACCTGGGTGGCGCGCGCCGTCATCCCTTGGTTCTTGTGCGCGTCCCCTTGTGCTGGTGGTACTTTTTCTTTTTCTTTCTTCTTGGGGCACGCCTTGCTAACGTGCCCTTGCTTCCTGCAGAAGAAACACTTTCCCTCGCTCAGGAGCTTCTGCCATTCGTCTGGCGTGAGCGCGTCAATTTGTACAGCGTCAACGTCCATGGGCACTATCTTGGATCCTCCCCCATCTTGTCGTGCGGTCCACTTTCCCTGGGGGGTTCGTCCCAACACTTGTTTCCACCACTGCATACTCGGGGATGTCGCTCCTCCTTGGAAGCCACCCAGGCTGGCGCATACCTCGGCCCACAGCTCGTGTTGCGTGCGCGTGGCGTCCTGCCATCCCAGGAGGGTAAGTGGTCGTGGGCTGACTTTTTCGAGAATTGCTTTGTGCAGTGGGTCGCACAGCCCACAGCGGAACTGCGTTATGGTGCCCACATCGTCCGCGCCCCATCCTGCCAACATGCGCCAATGCTCGAACTCGGCCACATACGTGTCAAGGTCATCCCCTTTCATCTTGCAGCTGAGGAGCATCTGGTGAGCATTGGCGCGTTTGTTGGTTTGTGTGAACGCCGCCCTGAAATCCCTTTCGAAGGCGGTCCATAGATGTTCGTCGTTGGCCGTCAAACCTCCAGGCCCCGCCATGCGTCGATCTGTATCGTTCAAGATCTGCTCCACCCAGTCGTCGACGTGGGATCCGCGGATGAGGCTCAGGGCCAACCCAAGACGATATAATGGTACCTTCATGGTGTTACTTTCTTGTAGTGTTGCTGTGGCTAAGCCGATGTTTTTTTCTATCTCAGGGGATAAAATAGCTAAAAATCTGAAAATATTTGAGGAGATAGATGAGCTCAGAAGCCGAGGGGTCCTCTGCCAACTCTAAGCGATCCGATCAGCGGTTCCTGAGTTATTTGATCGGCTTTGATCAGCTCAAGAATCAAGCTGATCAAAGCCGATCAAATAACTCAGGAACCGCTAATCGGATCGCTTAGAGTTGGCAGAGGACCCCTCGGCTTCTGAGCTCGTCTATCTCCTCAAATATTTTCAGATTTTTAGCTATTTTATTTCCTGAGATAGAAAAAAACATCGGCTTAGCTGCAGCAACACTAGTTCTGTCCCCAGAGAACACCGTTGGAGGGTTCCCCCTCAGTCCTCCGCCGTTGCTGCCCCCTGTCGCCCCTGTGGTTCCTCCGGTTACTGTGGCACCGATATGCACCGGCGCGCCCCCGCAAGAGGCCAGGAGACCACGCACGCGTCCCCCGGTGCTCCACGGTCGCTGCGGTACGTACACAGGGTTTATTCCTACGGCGCGTGCGCTGGCGCTTGGCCCCCTTGTTCCGCCGCTCGTAAAGGCGGGATTGAAGCCGGCGGTGGTTCCCAATGCCTGAGGTGCTATCAGCGGCTGTGGGGAACCTGGTCAGCTTCACGTGGCCTCTCTTCCAGCAGCGCTCGTCATCCTGGGGAGTTGTCCGTACTCGGGTAAAGGGGCTCCAAAGTCCCCTGGATCTATTTGGACGATACTCTGAGTTTGCACTGACAGCATTCTTTCTTCTAGGTCCAGTGAAAGCCCCCTGGGCATGGGTGAATCTCTGCGCGCGCGCCCCAGTGTAGGGCTAATTTCTTCGGGGCTTTCCTCCACGTCTGCTTGACTGCTGCTACTGTCCCTGATCGCAGCCCCTTCGCGCGGAGAGTGTAAGTCTGTGCCCTTCCTTTTTGATGGGTGCTGATCGTCCATTTCTCTCCACCACCCCAGCTTGTCCAACCCTTCTCGTACCTTGTTGCTGGCCCTCGTCCTGTATCCCGTGGCTCCCCATTGTAAGTGGTACCATTCATCATTGATAAACTCAATGGGGTGTTCTGCCCCCACATTGTCTACCAGGTGATACGTGCTGTGCCGGGGATCTCTGTATGGGATCCAGAACGCTTCCCCCTCGACGTGTGCGGGGAGATCTCCTTCGGTATGGGGGTGGATCACCTCCCATTTGTCATTCAGGAAGTGCACCGTTAGGGTCGTCATCTGGGACAGTTATAACTTCTCTCAGTTCGTGTGTATCATCTGTTAATTCTTCTGCTAGGTGTCGTGCCGCTTCTCTACCTCCGTGTAACAGCGCCGCGTCCCGCTGTCTCTCACTGCGTCTCGCGATGCTGAGGAGCCTCTCTTGAAGTCCAACTTCTCGTTCGAGTTCTTCAATCAGCAAATCTTCTTCAAACCGGTTGCCGAATGCCCTTGCGATGGCAAGATTGGCTAATAGAGAGCATATGCTCCTCTCAAGAGTGACGAGGATGGATAGGTCAGTGTTGGATAGTTGTGTTAACACAAACAGGAAACCGCTGTCACGTGGTCGTTGTGTGCGCTCCAGTTTGCTAGTTGTCGTCGAGGTCGAGCTCTGCAAGTCTCTCCAAGGCTCACGCAGCAAGGGCGAGTTTGAGTAACCGTGTGACGAGTTCTATGTCGTTGTCGTCGCTTGGTGTTCCATCCAAGGATCGGATCAGCGCGAGGACGATTCTGGCAATAATGAGGGCTCTATTCCTTAATTCTCAGCGCACTTCAGGACGTCGGTATTCTGTCTCATCCAGGTACCAAGGCATGCGGCGGTTCCCTTCCAGGGTTGCAAAACACAATGATGTCGTCGAGGAACTCGATATATTCAAAGCGTAGGAGGCGGAGGATGATCATCAGGAGGCGGCGTCGAAGAGGCAGGGTGTCTAAAATAGCCGGGGTGTAGTTGTGTTGGTGATGTAAAGCTTCTGTACTGTATTGCTTCGTCGTCGAGTAATTGTATAATGTCAATCAGCAATTGATCTTTTTCTTCCTCAATAGCACGTATGAGGCTATTCAAGCAGAATTCGAAGAACCTTGCTTGTTCTTTGGTATTCGCGTTTCGGATCAAGGTGACCACTCCGTGTATGAGTGCTCGCTTCTGTTCAATTCTTCGGTTCGCGACGTCTCGCAGTCTTTGTACTTGGCTTGCAAGGAGGATCGAGTAGCTTAGTCTGGGTTCCGCCACGATGGCTTAGGAAGCTTCGACTTGTGTTAAGGCTCAGCTGGGCCTTGAGTCTGGATGAGACTTCGAGTTTCAAGTGACGCTGACTAAGCTCATACTGGATTGAAGTCCAAGTCAACTTGGTTACGCTTGCATGAAGTTTGAAGGGGATGAGATGAGACTTAGATAAGATCAAAAGATCCCAAGTCACACTGAGGAAGAGACGAAGGCGAATAGCTGTATTAGGTGAAGTCAAGTCGAAGCTTGGGCTTTGACTACCAAGCTTGACCGCTATTTAACTAGTCCGTTTCTCGTAAGCAAAAAGTGTCATGAGACCCACCTTCGTCAGCAAGACGAAGTGGGTCGGTGATTGGTAACGTGGTAGGTAATGGTACAGTAAGGCGCAGTCCATGAGCCATGGGGAAAGCGGGGGAATGTGGAGTCCGATGTGACCCATCATCACGTCACATCACACCCCCACCCGTTCTGGCAGTGCCTCCGGGTAGGAAGGGGCGTGCCTTGTGATGCAGGCGATGGGGGAGGGATCGTAGGTAAAATGTGACTGAAAATTTAACTCCCCTGGCCCAACGGCCCATGCGT
This sequence comes from Lactarius sp. MG50, assembly GCA_003314065.1. Classification (NCBI taxonomy): domain Eukaryota; kingdom Fungi; phylum Basidiomycota; class Agaricomycetes; order Russulales; family Russulaceae; genus Lactarius; species Lactarius sp. MG50. The sequence goes on along the minus strand of QLOZ01003342.1, from coordinate 19,848 downwards.
GACACATGATGCATCGACAGCTGGGGCATATTGCTCCTGACACTATCTGCGCGCTCATCTGAAATGGCGCTGTGGACGGTATACAGCTCATCGACGATGGATCGCCTTTCATCTGCAATTCGTGCGAACACGTGAAGACCACGCACAAGCCCATCCAGAAGGAGCGGGAGGCTCAGCTGGCAGACGCTTTTGGTGTGGAAGTGCACATGGACGTGTGGGGCCCGTCTCCTGTCTCAAGTCTTGGAGGCAGAAAGTATTATGTGACATTCACTGACGACCACACATGCTTCACGCATCTATCTGTCTTGCGCACCAAGGACCAGGCTCTAGGGGCTTACAAGGCGTTTGCGGCGTGGGCGTATACTCAGCATGGTGTGTGCATCAAGTGTTTGCGCTCTGACCATGGTGGGGAGTACACCAGCAACGAGTTCACCAGATTCCTTGAGGGCGAAGGCATGGAGCGACGCCTCACCACTCACGATACTCCACAGCACAACGGTGTCGCCGAGTCGCTGAACTGCCACCTCATTGAGTGCGTGCGCGCACTCCTGCACCAGTCTGGTTTGCCCAAGACCCTCTGGGCCAAGGCCTTGCACTTTGCTGTGTGGCTGAAGAACCGCACCTCCACGCGGGCACTAGGTAATGTCACCCCTTTTGAATGGCTAAACAAGTTGAAGCCCAATCTAGCCGGAGTGCCTGAGTGGGGGCAGCACGTTTGGGTCCACAACGACTTGGGATCGAAGCTGGACGCGCGAGCTACAGTTGCGCGATGGGTCGGGTACGACACAGACAGCACGCATGCTCACCGCATCTATTGGCCAGAGAAGAACTCAGTGTCTGTCGAGCGGAACGTGAAGTTCACCACTGACACAGTCACTATCTACACTCCACAGTACGTTCCATCCTCGACCATCACTGCTCTGCCCGCCATCATTGCTCCGCCCGCTATCACTGCTCTGCCCGCCATTGCTGCACCACCTCCCGTCGCAGCGCCACCACTGAGTGCACCGGCACCTGTTCCCGCTAGCACATGTCTGCAACCCCCTCCTGCAACTTCGAGCGGAGAGGAGGAACTCGACAATGGGGAGATAACAGACACGCCCCCACCGACACCTGCGCGCCCAGGTAGAGTCACACTGCAGCCACCGGCAGTGCCACGCAAGCCAAGGACCGTGCAGGCCGCGCCGCCTACACACCAGTCCACATGAGTCAAGAAGCCTTTGCAGTATGTTAGGAGGCTTGCCAGCAGAGAAGGATCGGTGGACGGTAGTCCCTCAAGTTCGCAGAGCTTCAGGGGATGGCACCTGGACTGCGCTGATGAGTCCGCATCGTTCACTGACGTGCCTGCTGACATGGGTCCGGGGGAGAGCACGTATTATGCTGGTCTTGAAGACGTTATTGCGGCAGCTGTTCAGGAGGTGGAGGGCAACCCCAAGTCTGTCCAGGAAGCGTGATCTCGTCCTGACTGGCCTAGCTGGAAGGAGGCAATGGATCGTGAGATGGATACGCTTGAGAAGGCCAGGACATGGAAGACTGTACAGCGCCCACCCGGCAAGAATGTCGTTGGTTGCAAGTGGGTTTTCCAGATTAAGCAGAAGGCTGACGGCAGCATTGAGAAGTACAAGGCGCATCTCGTTGCACGTGGGTTCACACAGGTATTCGGCGTGGATTACTTCGAGACTTACTCACCCATTGCAAGGCTCACTAGCCTTCATGCTATTCTCGCTATAGCCGCACGTAACAACTGGGAGGTTGAAGCGTTCGACTTCAACGGCACATACCTCAATGGGGAGTTGGGGGAAGGGGAGGAGATTTTCATGCAGCAGCCTCCAGGCTACGAAGATGGTGTGATTGGGGCAGTCAAGCAGTTGCTGAAGTCCATCTATGGGCTGAAGCAGGCGGGGCACAAATGGTACGACGTCCTCCACTGCTGCATGGCTGACTTAGGCTTCAGAGTATGTGGTGCTGACCTGGGCGTGTTCTACGCTTGGATAAGCAACCATATCCTGATTGTTGTTGTGCATGTCGACAACTGCACGATGACCAGGAGCTCTGGGAAGCTGATCACAACCTACAAGCAGAAGCTCAATGCACAGTACGCTCTCACTGATCTCGGGCCAGTTCACTGGGTGCTGGGGATCAAGGTGACGCACGACCGTGTTGCTCGCACCATCTCACTCTCCCAGACCTCCTACATCACCTCCATCCTCGCTCACTTCACACTCACTGATGCCAAACCATATGACACACCCATGACCCCATCCGTGTCCTATTCCAAGAACAATGGCCCCGTGTCGCAGTCAGACGCTGTGCGCATGAGCAAAGTCCCTTACCATGAAGCTATCGGCAGTTTAATGTACGCTTCAGTTGCCACTCATCCCGACATAGCCTTTGCAGTGTCCACCCTTTCCCAATTCCTCGAGAACCCGGGGGAGGCACACTGGGAGGTGGTGAAGCGTATCTTCCGCTATCTTTCGGGCACACGGGACCTCGCGCTCACTTATGGGGAAGAACATCATGACTTGATAGGGTATACTGACGCGGATGGGGCCTCTCAGGAGCACAGGTGCACCATATCCAGCTACGCTTTCCTCATAGACGGAGGCGCTGTGTCCTGGAGTTCGCACAAGCAGGAGTTGGTCACTCTGTCGACCGTGGAGGCAGAGTATGTTGCGGCTACGCACGCTGCGAAGGAGGGTATTTGGTTGAGATGCCTGATAGGCGAGCTTTTCCCCGCATTGATTTCTCAGACCACGCTTTACTGCGATAACCAAGCAGCACTCAGACTCGCGAGCAATGACAACTACCACATGCGCACCAAGCATATCGATGTACGCTATCACTACATTCGTCAAGTGGTGGAGAGCGGCACCGTGGATCTCGTCTACTGTCCGACTGACGACCAGACGGCCGATATTCTCACTAAGGTGCTGCCGTGCTGGAAAGTGGCTTGTCACGTCCTCGGTCTAGGACTTTGTGACTTTGTCGTGCTTGCGGGGGAGTGGTGGAATCCAGAGATAGCGGGAAGGTGCAGGCACCTGGGGGCACTGAGGATGCACCTGGATTGAGCTGATGCGAAGGGGAAGGATGCGGGCATGCCTAGAAGTGTGACCGCGCACGGTTTGATGATCGGGTGTGCTTTTGCACTCATGATACATGATCTTACTTCATGTCTCATTGTCTTGATACGTTGATCCTTTTTTCCAACCCTTGATCGATTAGGTCTCACTTATTTTTGTGCATCTGCTGATGGGCAGCGGTTTGTGCGCCCAAAGGCACATACTTTATTTGATTACAAGCGCAACTGTGCTGGTCCTTGTTCGATCGGTCTATGGGCCGGGATTTCGCATGTATGTTCACTCTTTGTTTCACTCTCGCGCGACGTGCCTTGCAAAGGTCTCATGCATGTTTATTTTCTTGATTGATGTTCATGTGTTTCTTATGTGCACGATCGTTATGTGTGTGCGGGAGTCGCCTGATGGTGCTCCTGATAGGTCTCAGACTCGAGGTACTTAAAAGCCAGCGCACAGCGCACTGGCAATTCACCTGTTGTTCTCGAAATGCCCCGCATGTGCTCTCACTAAGCTACCTTTGTCGCACCCTCTCTGTCACTCGTGCTCACCTTATCTCACTCCCTCGTGTCTAGTGCTTGTAGCGCTCCGCTGCAAGTCCTCGTTATCCCTCATTTTCGACACTATCACCTTACAATGATTTTTGGACGCTTGACGCCTGCAATTCGGGTCGGGAGGCTCGGACCTGCCTCACGTTCTCAACGTGGCAGGCTAATGTGATTACGTGATCCTCTTCAATCCCTTGCCCTCGGAAGAAAAGAGATACGCACGGCCTTGTCTTGCGAACCCTCCCTTACACTATGATGTCCCAAGGTCACCATCAAGCCACTGCAGATATATTGATTGAAACAGGTATGTTATGCCCCACTCGGCTCTATTCTCATCAACTTCATCCTCACCTATAGGTGGTCACCGGGATGTCCCTCCGTCAACACAACATCAAACGTCGGGGCAGTCCATCTTTTCTGACGGCTCAGGGCCTCTTTTCAATATGTATGTGAGGATGGCAGAGCAAGAAGACAATAAAATGACCGATCGTTGGCAAAAGGATGCTGACGGCATCCTCATTTTCGTGAGTTCTATTAGTTTCCATACCACAGTCACTGTGCAACGGCTAACTTGAACCCGAACGTTGTAGACTGGTCTATTCTCTGCTACAGTTGCGGCATTGGTTGCAGTGTCGATTCAGGACCTGAGACCTGGTCCGCAAGATAAATCGGAATTTTATCTCGATAACATCTATCGGCTGCTTGCCGACCCCAACGTATCCCGTGCATCAATCCCTAAACCACCTCCCTTTTCTCCGCCTAAATACGCAATTTGGGTCAATTCACTCTGGTTCCTGAGCTTGGCGATCAGTCTCACATGTGCTCTACTAGCGACATTGTTACAGCAGTGGGCACGTCGATACCTCACGGTCACCCAACAGCCACGGTACAGTCCACACAAGCGAGCACGGATCTGTGCGTTCCTTGCCGATGGGGTTGATAAGCTGCACCTTCCCTTGGTTGTTGAAACGTTACCCACCTTGCTGCACCTTTCCCTTTTCCTCTTCTTTTCTGGTCTCCTTGTATTCTTGTTCAACATTCACCACACCGTCTTCAGTGTCGTGGTTTGGTGGGTCGGGCTTTCGGTAGGGATGTATGGATGCATCACGTTGATGCCAATCTTCCGGTCCGACAGCCCCTACTATGCACCTCTTTCTTCGTCCGCCTTGAGGGTTTATACTGGGGTGTCATATGGAGTGTTCCGCATTCTCAGCCTCATCACACATTCTGGCTACTTTGTCCCTGCAACCTCGCGCCGCTTTGATAGTTTGATGGACACTTATCGCAAACGGCTCTGGTGGGACGTAGTGGAGACAGCGCAAGAAACTGCCTCGGTATCGAAGGCGGAAATTGACCGTCGTGTGTTGAGACGGACATTCGAGGCTCTGGACGAAGATCACGAACTGGAACAGTTCTTTGAGTGCATCCCTGGCTTCTATAGCTCCGAAGTGGTCGACGATCCCAAACAAATTCTCACCGAAATGGATGATCAGGGATTGACAGATGCCCTCATTCGATTCTGGAACCATACTCTGACATCCAGTTTCGTCTCAGAGACGGTCAAAGAAAAGCGGCTCACGACCTGTGCGAAGGCTGCCGGTTCCGGTGCAGCTAGGAACATCCTTCAAAACGTTATCTTGGGGGGCGTAGATGCAGTGTTGCGATCCGTTGAAGTCGGTCATTCAATGATTAGTCTGGGAAATAACAACGACGAAGACCTTGCTCTGCTTGCACAAGCGATAGTTGCCAGGATCATTGCAAGCGTGCCAGTAGGGGAACGCGATTACCGTTGGAAAACGCTCGTTATGGGCCAATTAGACGTATCAAAAGACGTGCTTCGAGACTACCTTGCACATGGCGACAGTGTGCTACTTGCCAACTTGATCCACTTTACTCGCCGGTACTTCCGCTCCTGTTTTGGCGGGGATCCCGCTATAATTTACGCGATGCAGTACATTCTTCTGTCAATCTCCGAAGTTGACCTTCAGAATACTCTTCCCGGGCTGCAGCACGACTTGTGTGCCTTGTGGAACGAAATCGTTCTAGAAGCGCGGAAGAACACGGTTCATGGCATTCCTTTCTATATTCTCAGACACATTCGCCATATTTACATCGTGTTACATGAAGGCACCGATTCTGCCCCGACCGCGTTCTCCGCTTTCACTGATGATTATAACTACCTTCTGACCCAACCATCCTCGTACCCGTTGTGCAACATCCCATCCCACATACATGGGGCCGTGGTTGGCCCACCAGGGGAGACCGCTCCCGCTCCCGTTGCCACTTTACCCATTGTCCCGCATCCCGGCGTCATTTTAACCGCCATCAGCCCTCCTGCCAGGCCTGATGTGGCATCCCTGCCCTCATTCACCCAACACCATAGACGTATACGTTTTGCAGATGAGCCGTCGCTGCATGACATGCCTCAGGCTACCGCAATCGTCGAGTCATCCCATCAATCTTGAAAACAACCAGTTTCCTGCTCGACTCAGCGACCGCCATGGCAATACAAGATCCGTTGGCATCTCAGCTATCTTCTACAGCCGGCTTGGAGTTTGACCGTCATCACACCCTGGCAGCTTTGACATCTATCCCTCAACTACTCGTCACTCCCATCGAGTAGTACAGTCGCCGAGCAACACAACACGAATGTTGGCGTTGTCCCTCCTTCAATAGTACCCGGCATGCCACTCACATCTTTCTCAATCCCAGTTCCTGGCAATACACTTCCTGCAGACATCCACAAGCATCCTCGACCTCTCCCAGATCCCAAATCGACCAACTGACTCCCGACCCGGGATTCCTTCGCGTAAACTCAGTTACAGCGTTTTCTTTCACAGCTCCCCAAGTGACCTACGTTTTCACACGGAAGCAGGACACCGAACGTTGCAACATTCCATACCCATGATGATTCCTGGGCTCCGAACCCCTTTAATAGTGTGGCGGTCCCTCATCACCCACCCCAGTTGGCAGTATCCGTCCCTGACGTAGCTACAGAGCTTTCGCGCCGTTCCCTTGATACAGTGCCAACCTCTCGTGACATTGATCAACTACAGTAGAAGTGAAAATGTCGTGTACTCTGCCAATCCAGTCGTAACTAATCGGAAATGCCGTGACGCTGAAGGATATTGGTATGTTTCCCGTCCTTTGTGCCATGTGATGCACGAAACTACGCTCACCGGGCAGGACCCCCAACTGACACCCCTTTGCTGTGACAATGACGACGCTGCGTTTGCTTACACGTACACAGGATCACGCATGGCACTCACGCGTCAAACACGTTCGAGTAAAATGAGAATAAATCTCTGAAGGCAAAATTACCACGGCACGCATACGATGGAATATTAGGGAAGGAGGACAGTGGTCACATAATGAGGAAGTCACAGGACAAGTAGTCCATATAGTATAGCGGGTCATGTGCGTAGAGTAACCTCGGTTGAAGAGTCCTTGGGGGCGCGACCCCTCTCTCAAACGGTCTGCCAACAACACTGCAGATATCCTCACGAAAACACTGAATCGCACAGACTTCCTACGACTTGGCCAATACCTTGGTATACGTACCCTGAGGGCGCCGAACGAAGAGCAAGCACGCGCGTGAGCTTGGCAGGAGACCTTCCCTTTTTCGTTACACATTACACATTTTCTCCTTTCCTCGCTCACTCTTCCTATCTTTTCCTCCATGTCGCGCTCTCATGTCGAGTGTTGAACCTTGATGAGCAGGACGTTGATGAGAAGGGGTGCCGCCGTACGTACTCTGCCAGCGTCTGTAGTTCAGAGGTCACATGATGAGGAAGTCACGGGACGAGTAGTACATAACATACTGTTCCTCTCCAATATCACGAGACACGCCGCTGGAGACATGTGACGGCCAGTATTTACGCGCCCCTCAGTTCGTTGTCTACAATGACTGACGGTAAGCATCTTCTATTAGCATATGACCCTATACGAGTCTGGGTATCTACAAATACAGTTCATTTGTCTACAGCCTGAGTCACGCAACGACCGAGGTTATGAGTCTAGATCTCAATACTCTCCATATGCTTCATTTGTACGCCTAGTTAAATGTATCTGATGGTCGGGTGCTAAGTGACCATGCACGAGTCACGAGCGATCTGAAAATGCTGAACCGTCTGTGATGTAATTTAATTACCGGAACTTTGTGGACTCACACTTGCAATGCATGGCCTATATCATGTCCTCCACCACTCTGGGATGCTATATTTCTGCCATGTTACCCTGATGTCCGGGATGTAATGGCAGAAGTGTATGTTGTCAAAGATACCTTCACTGGCATCTTTTATGTTGTACCGTACTTGAAAAGCTCCCAAGAGTGATGTGATCGTCGGAATTTACAGTACCGTGTGTATTTAATTGCGACAAACAATTCTCACTAAAGTATGTATGGGTATACGAAAAGGGTACAGTGATGACGTGCTGATAACATCCAATCTTGTGTTTTATGAGCGTACAGAATAAAGGAAGGACTCATACGTAAGTGGGCTCGCCAACGTTGCGTGCAACGCTACGGTGCAGGGTCGCGCGGCGTTAGGATAGGATAATCGTCTCGCCGCTTTGGGATCGGTTTATAGCATCTAGCGCCTGTCTCGGAGGTCGCTGTCAAAGCAGCTCTGTGGGAAAACATCTTGGAGTTCGTGCACTGCGTCGTCAATATGCATGCGTGGGCCTGTATATTTGCGAAGGATATCCCCCGTCAGTGCCAGGAGCCTCTTCGTGATGTACTCAGGGTAGGTACAATCCGAAAAGACGCCACGGCCTTGGATGACAAGGTCACAAATGAGGTTCAGGAGGATGTGCTGCATCCCAAGGGAATCCTTGCCGCCCTCCCAGTGAGATGTGATGGCCATGAAAGTAGACTCGTAAAAGACAGTGCTTAATTCCTGCAGGGAGGACGTGGATACTAGCTGTCTCGTGGCAAGGCAGAAATGCTCGACGGTATAGCCTACCCGAGACCGCGGCTGTCGCGTAAAATCTTGGAGACGCCACAGTTGCTGTTTCATCGGGTCCTTGAGTCGACGCAGTCGAATCGGGATCTGATCAATGGATTTCAGACTCTTGAGTGCCTCCTCATATCCCGCAGTGCACCTTCCCTCTATGGTGTCGCGGAACTTGGTGCCGAGGCTGTATAAGCCCCAGACTTGCTGGAGGGGGAATACTAATTGTGGTAGGACAGGGTAGAACCAATAATGTCGAATTTAAAGGCACCTCTAACCGGGGTGGATCCAGTGTGTTTGAGTTCGTCGAATAATAAGCCGGGAAGGCGCCGGGTCAACGTATGAGTGGTCTGGTCCATTGCATCTTGAAGTAAGGAGATCCTCAAGTCGACACTGTCTTTTGCATCAGTTTCGTGTTTGATGTCCTCCAGTCCAGAAACCTGCGGTTCATGTCTATACAGGATCTCTTCGACCTCTCTTGGGTCTCTAGTCCTGCTGTCCCAGGGCTCGAATGCTGGATGTAGAATCTCGACGTGGTTCCACGCTTCTCATAGACGTTTGTCGATCTCCTTGACATTCTAATACATTTTCATCCGAGGCGCCAAGGTGCGACTGAAAGCGTGCAAGCTCAATCACAACATATCTGGCCAGCACGCTCAGCTAGCTATCCCTCAGCATCTGTCGAATGGCCACGAGCGAGAGACATGTCCAGCGTGCGGCGAGCGACTGGTGCGTCCCAACTGCCGGCGATGCTCCCGAGAGAGGGGTTTTTTCTGCAAAACCTAGTTCGCTAAGGACTTTCCCGATCTCTCTAAACCAGCCCAACTCAGCATAAAACGTGAAGACAAGGGATGCCACGACGTCGATGCAAGCATGAATACGCTCTTGCTGAGCGTCCTTGTTTGCGAAATGGCCACGGTTGGTACATGTCTGCAACAGGTGACCTATACGTTGGCAGAACCCATTGAAGATATTGTCGGGTAGAGGCGATTCGTCATGCGGCGGGTGCCATCTAATGAGGTGAGTGAAGCGAGGATGTTGTCGACCTGGAACATCCCTGGTCGAGGTGGCGCGGTCATCGGTACCAACTGGTGACCCCGGAGACGAGTTGCTATCGACGTGTCCCTCGTCGCTGGTATCGAAGACCTTTTTCCACACTTTGTTTCCCCATCCTGGGTTGAAAGAACCGGGGATAGCCAACGCAAATGATTCCATCTCGATGTCCTCTGTGACGTTATTGAACAACCATCGGACCGCTCACTCATCACGGTCCCCACAGTCCTCGCTCCGCTCCATTGCTAGCTGCATCTGTCCTTTTGCCACGTTCGAGCCTACGGGCTTCAATTCTTTACCGGGAGGCCGGCCCCAATACTTTCGGACATGCACTTTCTGGCATTAATACCAGAATAGACCTGACAGCGGGTTCTGGTATGGCCATTGGGGTTTTATGACTGGCGCAAACGTGCTGAATATGTAGGACAAACCGCAGAGGAAGATGGGAACAAGGGTGGCGTGAAAAACGACCTTGTTGAGGTTCCATAAGGAGTCCAAGAGTCCTACAAAGAATAAGGAGATGTGGACGAGCCCAGGAAAAGCTTGGGCCACGACCAGTATATGCGATCCCTCGAGGCCTTCATACAAGTATTGTCTCAACCGTGTACTCTTCGAAGGATGTCCATACCGGAAGATTTGCATGTGGTAGCGAACTCACCGTTGGACAAGTGTAGCAGAGTGCCGCAGAAAGACTGTATACAAGACTCATGGACCAAAAGGCGTTCACGCGGACGTCAGATGACGAAGGGCTGAAAGTGGGGTAAGGTTGTAGTGCAGCGGATGGGATGGGGACCTGCAGGGCGATCGAAGCGAATTGCTGCGAGATCTGCGCGAGTAGGCCAACGGTTTGTTGCTCGTAGTTGACCATCATTTGGGAAGGGGTTTCCTGCAAGGACTGACTACCATCAATGATGAAGGTAAGGGTCGCGGAAAATAAGCCAGACTATGAGTTCATGATCAGGGACTCATCCGATATACTGGATGACAGTAGTCGATGCACAAATGTTAGGATACCGTCCATATCATCCTTTAATGTTTGTATCCGAGCGTCGTCGTGACTCTTAGCCTCATTCTCGTAAAGGGACCATAGTGCGTTGGCACCTTCATCGAAATCGGGGAGTTCTTGCTGTGCGTGGTCGCTGCCAATGCTACCGGGGTCACCACCAGGGGGATTTTTCTCTTTGGCATTGGTCAGATAGTGAAAGCCCTGGACTAAAATAAGATACGGACGAGAGTTACGAGGTGCTGCATGTACCCCCTGGGTGTTTTCCAACGTCCCCTTGGGCAAGGACTGACCGTACTGACCTACGCTGCAGCGGAGATGGACCAGGGTCGTTCTCAGGATCTACGCTTCCTGTTTCCCCTTGTTCAGAGGTCTGGATCGGTGTCCCGGGTCATAGAGCCTGTTATCTCAACGGAATAAAAGAAATTTGTGGCAAAATGAAGAAGTGCCGGACCCGTCGCGCTACGCGCGCTATACAGTATACCATTTTCCGATTATTCCGTAACGAGAACCTTTCAATTACATCACATCACTGCACGATATTTCTTGCCCTTGTGATCTTGCAGTTTTTATCCCGTAACGTGCGCCTTGTAATGAACCCTTTGTTGACGCTTCCCTTATAGAAGTTGGGGTCCCCTCACCCCTTATTTACTGCAATCTCGAATGGTCATCCTCCCCCCCAACCTTGAGTACTGACATCCTCTCATGGGCTGTTGCTCCAGCACTGCCGCTCCGCCACCCTCGAGGAGTGAACCTCCTTCACGACCGGAACCCGCGCCTGAACCGCCACAGCCTGCACCCACACCACCCCAAAATGTCAGAGAGAAAGTCGACGACCAGCCACCCGAACCTGGGCCTGCCAGGGCCCACGCTGCGCCTGCTTCGTACCACCGCTCCAGGTCAAAGTCTGCGCATCCGTCACTTCGGCCGGAACTACCTCCACACCGTCCGTCACCGCCGGGCGTAAGGCCTAGGGCAATAACCGAATATAGGACTGGTAGATCGAAATTTGAAAATCCATCATCCAACAACTCAACGGTGGGGAGCGTGCTTTCTGACAACTTCAGGTATCCGTTCAGTTGTGCTCTCATGACCCATTATTGTCCTGATCGTCTCGCAGATTCAGGATTCTTGTCGTGGGCAAGGTGCGTGCTAACTGTTAAGTAAGTCTCACGTTTATTGATTGAAGGTCTTCATAACAGAGCCGCTCCGGCAAGTCATCACTCATCAATTCCATCTTCAAAGTGGATACTACTGTATGTATATAATCGCCTTACGCATTCCTTCTTAGTCATCCTGACTCTCCCTCCGGGGGATAAAAAGCTGATTCCCAGGAACGTCGATATCAACGTCGGATTTTCTTATCCCGACAACTGTCGTCTTATAGTCCACGAGTGTCCTGGATTTGAGCCCGGATATGCGCAAAACTTGCAAGCCATCCGGGAGTTTATCACGGGCCGCACTGACCCAAATCTCCCGTTGTCGGAGAGACTGCACGCTATTTGGTAAAGAAGCAGTCATGCAGCAACGGGCGGCTAACGAAATCCCTCTTAGGATATGCGTCCCCACGATGGACCTCATTGATGGGAGGCTCGGAGACGGGGTGGAAGAGATTCTGGGCACCCAAACAGGTGAGCGCTCTCAAGTAACACCTGTTCTATCTAACAAAACACTCGACCCCTAGTACCCGTTGTTCTTATCTTCACGAAATTTGACCTACTTGTCTCTCAAGTTCTGCTTGATATCGCAAGCGGTGGCCATGACCGTGCGAAGGCCAGAGCACAGGAGATGTGCGAAGAGTCATGTCGCCGGCTGCTCCGTAAGCATCCAAGGGATGTTCCAGCTGAGATTGTTTCCAGTACTTGCTCTCCTATATGCGTTGCGTGGAAGGCCTCTTTGACTCCTTGGGTTGTTTACAGCGAGGTCGGAATTTGGTGACCTCACTTCCAGGCTGTTTACAACAACACACAGGCTCGTTGCGGCAGACTCACTCAATGCTACTGTACCTTCCACCTCGTCTGGATCACAAAAGGGTAGGCCGCAGATTTCCCCCGTGGCCCTTGCGTGGTCGATAGCACAGAGAGTAAGCCGTGATGTAAAACTTCAGGCCTCCATCGTGCACGTAATTTCACTTTTGTTCTTAAACTATATCTTCTTATCTCTCCCCACAGGGTTGGGCAAAGCCGTGAGTACAATATATTCAACTCTTAATTAATGTCGTTCTGACAAGGGCCCTCGCTCAACGTAGGGTATTGGCGTAGCCTCGGGTCTAGTCGCGAATTCGTTGGACGGACCCTGGAATACTGCATAGACATCATTCACACCGATATTGTTGACGTTTGGAACCTTCGTGATCAAACCAAGGTAGGTAGGTTTATTTGTTTTCTGACGGTGGATTTGTCAGCTGAAGGAGATGGTTAGTATCTCTCAAGCAAAGAGTTCAAAGCCCAGATGTCTCACCTTGTCAAAGACTTGGCTGTGCCGCACGCCAGTGCGTCGCCGAGGTGAGCACCTTCCGCATGGAATCAATAGAGGATGTTGAAGAGACCAATTTTTCCAACAGCTCTAACCTAGATGGTGTTGTAGGAGCTAGATCATCAACACCTGCGGCACAGTGGGCGAAGGATTCATATCAAAATGGGTAAGCAGATTCTTCGTGTACCATAGATATGACCTCATATCTTCGTCCAGTACCGAGAATATGCGCTGCATAATGGGCTACATTGTAGACCTTACCGTCATCCAGAATGAGCTTTTCCAATCTGCCCATGATTTCTCTTCTAGAGAGGTTCGGTTAGTTATGGAGCATCATGACAAGTCTGGCCCCAGGACCCGAATCCACAACGATATCCGCAGCTTTGTCACAGGGACAGCGCAACTCACCTATCGCGGGAACGACGTAATTCTCGAGAAAACTATTGACTTGATTGCACGGTCTTGTAACTCACCACCGGGCAGCAGTTAAATGACATGCCTGGGCTAGTGGTACTTATTGTTACCAGTTCTCCGATACATGCTTCACGGTATTGAGTGAGACACCTTCGCCCGGGCCCAGATTACTTTACCGACAGCCTCCGCTTCCTCGTCTCCTTGGATCCACATACCACACACTAATGATATGGCTGTAGGTCTACGACTTTACAGTGAGTGCCCCTCGTCGATCTACCTGTCCTATTTCAGTATATATCCTGAGCCGCAAATTATGGGAAACCTCTAAGGTAGCCACCATCAGGAACTGGCACTCCCTAAACCCTAGGGTTACAGTAATATTTTGGTTTCGATTCGTGCTGCATGAAGTGTTTGTTGTGCTGCAGAGGCGGCGAAAGGGAGGCATTCTGCTGGGAGTGTCAGTTCCTGATGGCTACCTTATCCTCATCTATAATAGACGCTACGATTACTAGTATTTGTTCATTTTCACTCGCCAACCTCCCACAATTGACGCCCACATGCCAGACCGTTTCTGCACACCCTCGGTTTATACAAACCACACCAGCGGCCGATGAAGCCGAAACCCAACCCCACCATCGCTATGATCGTCGTAAGTTTCTGGAAGCATGCAAGTCGGCTCGCAGGCGCGTATCTCGGCAATCACTCGCAGCTTCCTCACCCCCGCTCACAACACATATGGATCGGCCACGAGTAAGAGGCATGTCCAGCGTACTGTGAATGACGGGTAGGATCTGCGTGTCGATTGGGTCATTGAGTGATACGGCACGTCGTCTATGCGCACGCCTAGTCCGACTACGGTCATGTCGTCCCCGAGCCTCGGTAAAAAAAATAGCGGTGATGGCTCCCAGGTCCCGAACCAGTTCCGTCCATAGCTTACCTGCAGAGCTCAGGTTCGTGAATGATATTCATTTCTCTTCACGTCAGATGTCAGATGTTGGAAGAAGGAACTCGGACCCTGGGTTGGTTTGCCCTTTGTCACTTACAGTTTCTCGCCCTACTGGCTTGCACCCACAGCAGACCCTATACCCTCACATGGCCCTCATGACTGTTTTCGCAGATCAGGCACGGCAGTTTATGGGCTGCTAAAGCGTGTCATGGTGTGTTTCAGAAGCGGCGCCTGTTTGCCTTTGATGTTATGCGGCGTTGGTTCATTTCAGCGGCCCGCTTCGGACCCTCTTTCCGAATCATTTACTCGGAGGTACAATACTGGAGTAGACAGGGTCTTGTACCTTTGTCGTGATGCTGCTATTGGCCAACAAATGCTGATCTCACTGCCGATGCGGCCGTGGTTGGATCCCGGTGTCTAGTGTGACGCAGCACCGACTCTTCACGGAGATACCGCAGACTGAATCCGAATCGGTGGACATCACCTCAGATGAACACATTCACCGAACGAATTTTGTTGCGACGATGGTGCGGGGACCATCATTGCGCATTCGCCATGATTTGACGATCTCGGCGCCTGGAGGGAAAATCTGGTCGTCGGGAATGTTGTTATCCGCAACAAACGAGGCACGCAACGGCGCGTCTTCCGCGACATTGTCGTTCTTGTCAACGGACGAGGAAACGGAAGTGGTCGAGCTGTCCAGTAATCGAGACAACAAACGGCCAGGGTTGATTCCGTCGAGCATGCCGTGTCGGGGCGTTTTCTCGGGTTTGTGTCAATGGACGCTTCATGTGTTCTCGCTGCCCCACTGACCAACCTATACCGAATTCGATCACAGAGGCTTGTCAATACCGGAGCAGGGATTTCGGTCTCCACGCCTCCCGACAAAATTTCCATCAGCCGAGACGGGTCGGCGGATGCCTGGCGTTATTCAAGGTAGACGCAGCGTGAGGGTGCGAGTCCGCCGCTGGGGCGGAGTCGCTCAACTGCGCGGCACGGTTAACATTCGGGGAATATATACGGTATATACAGGGAGCTGGTATAGGGACATAAGAATGAATATTACCCAAACCCGTACTGCCCAATTGAGGGTAAACATGTGAGAGAGCCGAGGAAGCCGATGCTAGAGCGAACGCATGAGGGCTTGTTTAGATGGCATCAGCAGCATGTCAGAAAGCGGGCATGTTGGGTCACTCACCCAGGAAAATCAACTATCGTTGGAGGGCGGAAGTAATCAAATCAATAATTTTCTCCATGAACACATCTCTCTCAGGATGCATGCGTGTGGGCACAGTGGTAACAAACTCGCGGATATTGTTGTGGATTTCGTCCTTGTAACCAGAACGAGTGAAATTTGTTATTGTCGACTGAACCAGATGAGTTGACACATCTCTGCTAGACCTAAAAACATGGTACAGGATTACTGTGAGGTCTACGACGTAGCCTATCACACAGCAAACATTCTCGTTGCTGGACGAAGAGATGAGACCGAATCGATAGGATAGGAAGTGCGCGCTTACGTGCCGCAGTACAGATCATTCACCCACGACGGCATCGGGACTCCTGTTCCTGGTGTACTATTTGTTTTGGAGCTGCGAGAAAACAAAATTCATTGAACACTTAGTTTGGCTCACGTATGTCGTGCGCACCCTGACGGGATTCTAGTAGATATCCCTGTTAACTCTTGGACGAGGTCACGAATCTTAGCCTTGAAGGTTTCACTCGACAGATACTAATCACATTAAGCAATCACGATAGGAAAGTTGAGAAAGGCTAACCTGATTGGTATCACGAAGATTCCAGACATCGACGATATCGGCATGAATGATGTTCAAGCAGTTTTCCACGCGCTCGTTCGTGAGGTCGGGACTAGACCCAAGGTCGCACCAATAACCTTGGTGGACGAGGGAACCCGTTGGAATGTACTTAACACCGTGAGGTGGGTGTATCAGACTCACGGCTTCGCCCAACCCTGTACCAGCAGATAAGGAAATCGATTTCAAAAGAACAGAGGAGAGCTCACGTACTCGATAGAAGCTTCGATGATGACACTACGACTTGCTCTTTGTGCTACAGCCCACGCTAGAAGCACAGGCGAAGGAAGTCGTAACTTTGCTTTTTGTGCTTTAGATCGTGTAACGACACCCCGGGGCTCCGCCAGGAGCTGGCGTGTTGTTACAATCAACTTGTCGATCAGATCACCAAATTCTGGTTTCCCTGTAGACAACCAAAGGAATCAAACAACCATTCCACGCAAAGCATACAGGAGAGCAAGTACTGGAAACAATCTCAGCTGGCACATCCTTGGGGTGCTTACGGAGCAGCCGGCGACATGATTGTTCGCATATGTCCTGTGCTCTGGCCTTCGCATGTTCATGGTAACGAGGGTCACCGCCTGCGATATCAAGCAGAATTTGGGAGACAAGTATGTCAAATTTCGTGAAGACAAGAATAACGGGCACTACGAGTATTCTGTTAGATAGGACGGGCGGTACTTCAAGTTGAGCTCACCTTTTTGCATGCACAAAAGTTCTTCCACACCATCTCCGAGGTTCCCATCTATGAGGTCCGACGTAGGGACGCATATCCTAAACGGGCTTTCATTAGACGCTCGTCGCATTCTCAAACACGGACCACACTCAGTACCAGATGGCGTGTAACCTTTCTGACGCTGGGAGGTGCGCATCAGTTCGGTCCGTGATGAAATTTCGGATGTCTTTCAAGTTCTGAGAATCCCCGGGTTCGAACCCAGAACATTCGTGGATTTTTAGGTAACGATTATCGTTAGGACAAAACCCGACACGGATATCAGAGTTCCCGTTTACTTGTGCCGCCTTTTGTCAAGGCGTAGTCAGTTAGCCAAACAGAGACATGAAAGATAATTGAACACGGACAGCCATATCTACTTTGAAGATAGATTTCATAAGTGAGGACTTGCCCGAGCCGCTCTGGAGAAGGCCTACATCAATTTGACGTGGGAAATACCAAATAGTCGGCACGCACCTTTCCCACGACCAAAATTCTGAATCTGCGGATAATCACGACAGTTGTAACTTACTGGATAAGCTCTGAAGCTTTGAACGCATACCTAAAGTTATTAGAAAGCACCTCCCGCACAGTGGAAGTCAACGTTGAGCGGCTGTTATCAGCCTTGGTCGATATGGGACTTGTCCCAGAGGGTGATTGGAGGTAGTTGTTGGGTGACGCGCCGATTGTTGCATCTCTGGGACGACGGGCTGCGTATCCCGATCCAAATTCGGCGACTCCCATTTCCTTTTGGGATGACGAGGGTGCACGCTTTCCGGACTGGAGTGACGGATAGGCGGACTTCGACCTGGCAGTCATAGGTAGTGGGCCCGCACATGCGGGTTCCTCCGTTATGAGCGCACCCGTTATTGAACCCAGTTGAGGTTGCCAGGACGTCGTCGTCGTCGTCGTCGTCGTCGCGGGGCCTACGGACAGAGAGTGCACGAGCGCTGTGCTACGGTGGGTAGGTGGTGGAGACGGGTTGGGCGTGGACATTGTCTTGCCAAGCTGGTGTGGCGTGTGCACAGACACTACCAATGCGGGTTCGGGGAGTGGGGACGCAATAGTGCCGTCATCGCGCACGACTGCTTCACGCGCGGGCGTCCCGCTATCGCCTGAGGGGGACGGGTCGGGTGATATTTCAGAACCAGATGTTTGAGAGACGGGGTTCTCAGCCCTGGGAGCTGGGTGTGAAGTGACGGTTGAAACGGTGCCGCAGGAAATGATGCTCAAGCAGTTCCCCATGTCGGTACCCAAGGCTGGGGCTGCTGAGAGGAACCTAGGGGGAAATATATATGTGAAAGGGACATGACGAAGGACGAAACTTACAACGAGGACACGGGAGCGCCATCAAGCAAGTTCAGCCTCGCTGCAATTACGTTACCTGTGCGAGTGGAGTGTAGAACTTGCAGGGAGTTAGCAAGTTTTAATTCTTCCGGGTAGAGATGCAGTTTCGTATCCCATCTGAGTGACATGGATGTGGTGCATCATGCATGTTCAAATTACCCAGCACCGCAACCGTGGCCCGTGGGGATGCGATCATCGTTGCTGGCTACCACGCGTTGACGCATGCACTAGTCGCGTTGTTTGATCCCGTGCATAGGAAAGTATGATGGGGATCCGATAGTTTCCCCTACGGGTCTGTGTCTTTGGAGATTGGGAGTGTTTGAAAGAGGCGTGTATCTGCCACAGCCTGAGGCTTTGCCACGCCACCGTGACTATCTACGGTGGCGTTTGCATACCGTGGGAGTGGCTATAGGACCTGAGGCAGCCTGCCCACAACGTTGCGGTGCGAACGGTGCGATTAGCGCGCTCAGGCTCACTTTTATCCCGAGCGTATCATGATTACTGCAACACAGCCATGTTCTGGGTCACGCATTATAACCAAATACGATTTTAGTAAGATCATCATAAGAATTAGTTACTGTAGCTTATAAAACCTTATCTGTACAGTATTCCCGTTATAATAATTCGTTAAGTTTGGTTCCACTAAGGTGCAGCGCTGGAGTAGCGTTTTAGACCCTTTCTACTTCACTGCACCACTGTTCCTTCTTAATTTCTGCTCACCCTTGCCAAGGATTCATCCACTGCTCACACAGCCCACTAAACCTTACTACCCCCACCACGAATAAACCACGTTGAACTGCCCCATCCTTTGTCACAGGCACCGCCACCCTCCCACACACACAACCCAAAAAACCACAGGCGCCCATGGATGCAATCCGACGAGAGACCGGACAGTCATAAGGCTCATAAATGAGACTGGCCTACTACAAAAATATTGAAGGCATTTTCCTGGGTCATCCGACATTATTTTTGAGCGGATCGATTCTGAGGGTTAAACGTTGAACATCCTGCACGTAAGTTGCATGACCTTGCATGAGCGGAGCGCCGGAGCCAAACATCAGCAATGATGATCGATCGGGGCAGAACTACAAGGTTGGGGTGAGGGGGATATGAAAAGACACGTCCCTATGCATGGCTGTTTCCTGGTACAGGAAAATCGTAAAAAATCAGATTTACACGAGTTTATAGTGAGGAGAAAAAGGCGATGCGTGCCACTAGGTGTGTAGGGAAATGCGTTATAAATACGGCCAGTACAGTTTGTCCTGAGCCCCAAATTATGGGAAACCTCTATCCCCATCTATAACAGACGCTACAATGACTAGTATTTGTTCATTTCCTCCCACAATTGACGCCCACACCCTAGACCGTTTCTACTTAAGGTGTCGCACACCTTTGGACCTTAGACACCCTCACTGGCACCTGTATGTTGTACCGTACTTGAAAAGCTCCCAAGTGATCGTTGGAATTTACAGTAACGTGGAGTGATTGTACGTTAATTGCGACAGACAATTCT
>QLOZ01003332.1:0-10220 GCA_003314065.1 Lactarius sp. MG50 | reverse complement strand
CAGCACCGACGGCGGCGGCGGCACTACCAGCGGCAGCGGCGCGGGGACACCAACAACGACGACGGCGGTGGCACCACCAGCGGCAGCGGCGACGGCACGACCAGCGACGACAGGAGAGGCACGACCAGCGGCATGAAGACACGACTGGCGACAGCGGCAACAGCATGACCAGCGACAACGGCAGCGGGGGGGGCACTAGCAGCCACGACAGCGGCTGCGGGGGCACCAGCACCCACGACGGTGGCAGCGGTGGCAGCGGCGGCGGTGGCGGCAGCAGCCACAGCATGTATTTATATTATATTATACTATTATATTATACTATATACTATACATACAGCGCTTTAATAAAAAGATATGCTAGTGTGAATTATGTTGCCATGAACAACCTGACATGTGTTATTCCTAGATATTATTTTTTATGTAATAATCTGGTGAAGACTGAAACTTGTGGAGCTTGTCAACTTGTGCCACAAGCTCACAAGAGCAAAAAGACCCAAAAAGACCACAAGACTTTACGCATCTAACTGATGCAATCCCTGTGAACGTCTTCTCTGCTTTTATATTTCCACGCTATCTTCCCCGACCCTATGCATTCAGCACCTCTCCAACAGACAACTGTGTCTCGTTGGAGCACAGACCTCCTCTGTGCGCAGCTGCCCCACAAACTCACATCGCACCTCGTGCTCGACCGCATTGCTTACTGGTGCCAGCGCTGAAGACGTCGTCCACACTGAGTGGTGCGCATGCTTGTGGGTATGCTCATCGTGCTCATTTCTGGTCTACTGATGTTGAAAGGGGACGAGAAACTCTACATCACCGGGTTCCCACCACCCGATCCTGCTTCCACATCTCCGACCTGCCTGGGACTTGTGCTTGTACAGGGTGTGTCGAGCAGCAGCTGCTATGGTGCGGACTGACACTTTACCTTTTTTACTGTACAATTACCTGTCGTGTGACGCCTGGAGTCACATGATGCATCACCTCACTTCCCGGTTGTCCCCCCTCCCGTGCCGAGCATCAGCTGAAAGCACAGGGGGACGCGTCCACCTCCCGGCTTCCCACTTCCCATGACTCGCATGGGACTATGACTACCTCTTACTTACTTATCTCTGACTCGCGTGGGTTCCAGGCGGCAGGAGGGTGATGCGGCCGCAGCACAGGAATTGTATATAAGGCGCAGTAGCTTGGGGCTTACTCCCCAAGCTTCTGCTTAACTCTCGAATACGCACACTTCCCATCCACTTAGCATATCAGTTTGGTGCTAAGAACAATCTTATCTGCTTGTCTCGCGTTCCTGTCTGATCTCATCTCCATCCCGCGTGTCCTTCACAAGAAGAGGTCATCTTTCTTCATTCGGAACGAACGAAGAACGAAGTCCTCTCCTTACTCTCTCTCTCTCTCACACCCGTGACAAGGCCGTAGCTCTGCGTGAAGCAACATCACACAGAACCACAGCTGCTACGCCACGCACGGGGCGTCGACGTCAAACACAAGATGACTTGAAGACAGCGAGGTCACGAGGACACAAGCTGACTTGGGATGAGAGAGACAAGACCGTGACTTTGTGTGATGTTGCTTCACGCAGAGTTACGGTCTTGTCACAAGGGCGGTTGAGAGAGGAGTGAGGGGTAGCAAGGGCTTCTTTGCATACAACAAAGAAGGCGATGCTACTTCTCTTAAGTCACGCGGGATAGAGAGGAGATCGAGCAAGACGAAGCAGATGAGATTGTTCTTAGCACCAAACTGATATGCTAAGTAGGGGATCTGTGCGTAATTGAAGAGTTAAGCAGAAGCTTGGGGAATAAGCCCCAAGCTACTGCACCTTATATACATGGTCCTTGCTGCGGCCGCGTCACCCTCCTGCTGCCTGGGACCCACGTGAGTCAGAGATAAGTAGGTAAAAAGGGAAGCATAGTCCCATGCGAGTCATGGGGTGTGGGAAGCCGGGAGGTGGACGCGTCCCCCTGTGCCTTCAGCTGACGCTCGGCACGGGAGGGGGGACAACACGGAAGTGAGGGGGATGCATCATGTGACTCCAGGCGTCACATGACAGGTAATCGTACAGTAAAAAAGGTAAAGTGTCAGTCCGCACCATAGCACTGCCCTCCTCCTTAGGCGAGGCGCCCTCGGCTCGCTGTTCAGTCGCAAGTGGGATCGGCGGCGTCAAACAACATGTCGCCAGCGTCGTGCAGGTCGGGGTCGTACCTTAGCCAAGGGTCCTCCTCCACTCCTTGTGTTGGCGTATCCACTCTTCTTGCTTCTTCCAGGCCTCCTGCGGCGTGACCTTCTCGGTCACGACCCCGATGGGCTCCCCCCACGGGGTCAGGAGGGCCAGGCACTGTACCAGTGGTGCCGGCTGCGTCGTCGTCGTGGAGGGAGGGGGCTCGCTCAGTGCTCGTCGTGCCCGACTCACCTCCCCAGCCATGGTATTGTTCATTGGCCACGGCCGCGGGGGCTGCAGCGAGGGCTTGCAGGGACGCCTGGTCGGCGTCGGTGTCGGCGTGGGGGATCGGCGGGACCGGGTCGCGCATGTAGTCCTCATACGCCGTGGCGGCGGCAGCGGCGCGGGTTGCCTGCGACGTGTAGGGAGAGGCGTCGTCGTACCAGAGGGCGACGCTTGGGGCGCTCCCATCAAGGACTTCCTCGATCCCTTCTTGTCTTTCTTGGTGCGCGGCATCGGAGATGGAGAGGCGAGCGCGAGGAGAGCCGTTGGAGAGGCGAGAGGATGAGGGAGAGGCGTTGGCCATTACTCCTTGGCTCTCTTCCCAGGGCTTAAATACCATTTCCCGCACCGCTGAGGGGTTCCTTTCATAGAACTCCTTCACCAACCTCGGCGCATTCACATTGCCTGCCGGTTCCCAGGTGTTGTGGGCCTCGGCATATCCCTTCCATTTGATGTAGAAGTGGAGCTGGCGCCTGATCTTCTTTGCGCCCAGCACTTCTTCCACCTCGTACTCTTCCTCACCCTTGATCAGCTCGGGCGGCGGCTCCAGGAAGTTGGGGCCGTGTTCTTCCATCTCCTTATATGGTGACAATAGGGAGGCGTGGAAGGTGTTGAAGATCTTCCAGGTGCCGGGGATCTCCAGTCTGTAGACCACTGGCGATACTACCTTGAGCACCTTGAACGGTCCGTACCTTCGGGCGGCCAACTTCTTTGAGGGGTGTGATAGTCTGAGGTTGGTCCCGTCCAACCAGACCTTGTCCCCTTCCGCAAAGGGGGTGAAGATGTGTCGTCCTGCTCTTCGTTCAGCCTGCAGCACCACCAGTCTTTGCGCGTGCTGTATGGCCCTCTGGGCTTGTTCGCGGATCTCCTGCAACTGTTTCCCCCTTTTTTCCACTTCCGGCGCTTTAGATTCGATCTTTTCTGGCACATGCACCTTGGGCGTGCATCCTAGAAGCAGTTCGAAGGGGGTGAACCCAGTAGTGGCGCTGGGCCAGGCATTATGCACATATTGCGCCATGGGCAACCACCGGGCCCAGTCGTCCTGTTGGAAGTTTCCGTAGATCCGAAGGTACTGTTCCAGCCACTGATTGGTGCGTTCTGATTGCCCATCAGTAGGGATCAGCAACGGGTTCAGTAACCCGCCAGATCACGAGTACGGGCAGCGGCGGGTGCGGGTGCGGGCCACCAGTGCCCAAACCGCGACCTGCTGGCTAACCCGCCTACCACCAAGCTGCCAACATGGCATTGAACTGCCAGGTTGCCAACCCCACCAACCAATCACTCTAACGATTTTCTTGCATCTACAATATAGTATGTACCTAATCTTTATATATGTACTAAGCCCACAAATGCATGAAATTATGAGCGGTGACGAAAATCGAAAAAAAAAACCCAACAACCCCCCTCCTGTCCAAAACATGCCAGCTTCTGGTGGGATCGCGGCGGTGGCGGCGATGGTGCTGGTGCGGCGCTGGCAGAATCGCGGCGGTGCGGCGACGTGCTGGTACGGCACTGGTGGGATCGTGGCGGCGGCGGCGGCGGTGCTGGCGTGGTGTTGGTGTGGCCACCGCAGCAGCGATGGCGCTGGTGCGGTGCTGGCAAGATTGCAGCCGCGGCGGCGACGGTGCTGGCGTGGTGCCCGGTGCTGGCATGGCGCCCGGTGCTGGTGTGGCGCCCAGTGCTGGCGCGGCGCTGGCGGGATCGCGGCGGCGGCGGCGGCGGTGGCGGCGGTAGTGGGTGCTGGCAAGATAGTGGCGGTGGCAGAATCGCGGCGGTGGCACGGCACTGGTGGGATCGCGGCAGCGGCAGCGGCGGCAACAGCAGCGACGGTGCTGGTGTGGCGCTGGTGTGGCCACCGCAGCAGCGATGGTGCTGGCGCGGTGCTGGCAAGATTGCGGCCACGGCGGCAATGGTGCTGGCAGGATTGTGGCCGCGGCAGCGACGGCGACGGCGATACTTGTGGGACCGCCGCGGCGATGGTGGTGCCAGTGTGGCTGCCGCCGCGGTGACGGTGCTGGAACGGCCGTGGCGGCGGTGACGGTGCTCATACAGTGACAATGAAGGTGCCAGCGCGAGGGAGATGAGGGTGCTGGTGCAATGTGCTGGCCGGGATCTGCACCCAACTCGTCTGGGCGACGTACTACAGCATCTACAGAGAAGAGAATAGATACATTAGAATAAAAAGATACAATAACTTAGTCTCACTAATTGAGCTCGCGTGACAGCGACGACGGTGCCGACGGTAGCGGAGGTGGGGGCATGGCGTGGGGCAACCGCGATGACCTTGCTCAGGGAGGTGCATGGGCGGCGTGATGGAGGTGAGAGCGCTGAACAGGTTGGTCGCCTCGGCTGAGGCGAGGCAGAGTCCTGGCAGACATGGGCGAGGGAGGGGACGTGGACTAGAGCTGTGATGATTAGAGAGGGTCAGAGTGTTAGTTTGGACGGAACTGGGAGAACGATGGAGATGCGTACATTCAGGATGAGGGGGAGGTCCTCTGGATCGTGGATCTGTGCACGATGCGGTCATGTGCCATTCGGGCTAGCATTCGCCAGCTGTTCGTCATCTAACTGTGAGGAGAGAATGTGGTAATCACTCGCTGCTTGGTTCACCGCAGGCGAAGGACAACTCATGACGAGTGTTACGCGTAGGTCCCACGCGTATCGCTAAGTCGCGCTGAGGCGGGTTAGGCCTTCGGACTTGAGATAGGAATCAAGGAGTCGTGGGAATACGCGAGATTGGCAAGAGGAGGAATGTTGGCTAGTATTGGTACAGGAGAACTAGCTTGGGAAATACAGACGGTCGGTCTTGTCCTTAAGTACTACGTATCCTGGGTAACTCCTACTGTATCTGGTAGCGGTCACGTATCATCAGTCGCTGGCCCTCGCCTTAGTTGTACAAGTAGGTAAAAGAAGTAAAAAGGAAAAGGAGGCGTAACACTACCCCCACCTAAGGTCTGAAGGCGGCTCGACTTCACTCGCCGTCGAAGATCGGGGTGACTTCCTCGTTACCGGTCTCAATGTCTGGTGCAGGTGACACGATTCGGGGTGGAAGCATGACGGGTTCTGGCGTAAAGGGTCATCCGGCGTACTGGAGACGCATCCTCAACTGGTCAGCCGCCTCTCTCTCGATGTCGACTACCGTGACGTCGGTGGCCGCTATAGCCTGCAGTTCTAGTCGATTGAAGAGGGTGCGGTATGCGTCGGTGGCTTCCAAGCGATCGATAGATTCGAAGAACTCCATCTGCTGAGCTGTAAGACGGTTACGGAGGAGCGTCTCCTGTCGCTGGACCTTTGCCAACTCTCGCTGTCTGTCGGCTAACTCTTGTCGCGTGGAAAACATTTCGCGTCCCAGATAGCGATACCATAAGACCTCGCCTTGGAGGAAGGGATCCTCTAGATCGCGTAACGCGCGGTCAACAAGGAAGGCGAATTCTTCATTGTCCTCGAGGATGGCCTGCTTCCCAGCAGAGAATGGGGAATGATGTCCCGTGTTGGGTCGAGCTCTGAGCGGTATCATGAATACCGGTTGTCCTTTCCCCATAGTGAGTCGGGCGTGAGGGTGGTCGCGAAGCAAGTTATAGTGAACGTATTTCGCTTTCATTCGGGTCCCTTTACTGTCAGCGATGGGAGCCTTGATCTGAAACTTGCTTCGCGATTTATTCTTCACGAAGGGCATACCAGGATGCGCGTAGGGGGAATCGGGGTTAATGAGTTCGTCGTTGGCTGGGAAAAGGAACATAGGTCGTGGTTCATCGACCATGCGGGCGAGCAAGGGTTTGGAAGCTTCGGTGGGAAGTGGGGAAGTAGGGGACTCTGAGCGAACATGGTAAGATGGGGAGCGAGGTGCCAGTACTACCGGGACGGTGAGGTCGTCAATATAGACACGTAATTCGTCCGAGTCTTCTGAATGACGTGGTGAAGGAAGACGAGGGGGGGTGGGAGACCCTTGATGTGGGTCGACAAGGAAAGAGAATCTCATAGGTGTAAATAGACTGGTACGGTAATCTGTGGGGTTATCTAACGTCGGTACGTATCGTATAACATCGGGATCAGGTTGAGCTCGATACTCAGCTTCGGGGTTGGCGCTAGGGACTGCGAGTCCATTATCCAAATACTTGTCTTTGTTGATGACGATCGTTACATTGCTGAGTAGGGGATTCTCGTCGAGCTTCTTCTGCAGTTTGGAGGCAAGAAGGAGTGGGTATTCTTCAGCGACCCGGCAGTGTACTGCGGCAGCGTCGTTTGCCTGGCAGAAGAATCGGCGGAGACGTTGAGTGTGGTAGTGAAGGTCGGGGCAGTAGTGTTCTTTGACGGCGTTCTGTTCCTTGGAGAGAATTCGTGCCATCTTAGCTGCGATTTTTGAATTGTTACGAGTGTCTTCGATGTCTGTGGCCGTCATCTCAGAGAACCACCTAGCTTTGAGGTATTCCTCGAGATCGTCGGCATCGCATAAGGGTGGAATCGGTGTGGAAGAGCGGGAATCAGGTATGGAGACGCATGGGGAGTCAGGGCGGGATGAGGTCGGTGTGTTGGTCATGGCGTTTTGGTGGTATTGTCTGAGAGAATAACTGTGTCCGAAGGGGTTTTGTGTGTATAGGGCGAGAAATGCAGCGGCGAATTGGATATGGGTGTCTGTCATGGCGGTGGTATGGAATGATTACCCCCCTCTTAAGGTCGGCGACGTCTCGGCGTCTTGGTCAGTGTTGGTGCTGTTGGGTGTTGTTTGTGGAAGTTTGCCGTTAATTCAGGGGCGTGTAGATCTTGATGGGCGACCCATGAGTCCTCTGAGCTTGGGAAACCTTTCCAACGGACTCGGTACTGGAGGAGTTTCCTCCGTCCAAATAAGCGCGATTGGATGATCTTTTCGACCTCCCACTCAGGATCGCCATCGATAATCTCTGGGGGCGGTCTCATGTAGTTATGGCCGTGTGCCGATGTTTCGTTGTATCGCGTAAGGAGGTCGAAATGGAAGACAGGGTGGATGCGCATGGTGGATGGTAGGCGTAACCGGTACGTCACTGGAGACAATTTGGAGGTGATCTGGAAGGGTCCATAGCGTCTAGGCGCAAGCTTCGAGGTTGGGTGATGTGTTTTGAGGTTGCGTCCTTCTAACCATACTTGGTCTCCTTCCTCAAATTGGGTAAATGGGCGCTGTTCTCGCCTTATCTGTAGGGCCTTTTGCGCTTTACTCCGTGCTTCTCGCATATGTTCTAGGCGTTCCTGAACTACTGGAACGTCTGATTCATCAGCCGTTAGCGGGATTACAGGTTTGGTTCCAAACAGGAGTTCGTGTGGTGTCACCCCAGTTTTGTCATGGGGCCACGAGTTGTGAACGAATTCCGCTAGGGTCAGGTACTGCGACCATTCTGTTTGGTCGTCTGCAACCCATAGTCGGAGGTATTGTTCTACCCACTGATTGGCTCGTTCGCTTTGTCCATCGGTGTGGGGGTGAAAGGCCATACTAATGTTTTGTTCGATGTGAAGTAATCGACACAATTCTTGGGTGAAGTTGGAGACGAAGCGTGGGTCGCGATCGGATATGATCTTGCGCGGTATACCGAACCAGGGGACTAAATGGCGAAAGTAGAGGGTCGCCACTCCTTCTCCGGTTATATTCGTTGTGCATGGTAGGAATTTCGCGGCTTTGGAACACCCTTGGTCTACGATTGTGAGGATGGCGTTGTAACCGTTCGACGTGGGCAGATCGGTAATGAGATCCATGGCCACAGTCTGGAACGGTCCATTTTGGGGTTCAACCGGAAATGGTTGTAGTGGTGCTTTTTGTGAGTGGGTATGCGGTTTGTTTTCTTGGCATATGGCGCAACCTCTGACATAGTCGGCTGCAAATCGACTCATTTCGTCTCCTTGGTATACTTGTTTGAGTAGGTATTGGGTGTTGGCAATCCCTGGGTGTCCGGCGAGGGGGTGGTCATGATATCGTTTTAGAATGGTTCTTCTCTCTTCGAGGTCTGACGGGAAGATCAGTCTTGCAAAACGACTTTTGGGGAGCATGATGACTCCTTTATTGTCGTTCTCCCCAGTCGTGACCCCTGGTGGTCTTGAGAGAAAATCCGCCGCGATGTGTCTTTTTCCGGGGACATGTACTAGTTTGAAATCGTAGTCCGCCAATTTTTGCATCCATCGGGATTGACGACGATTCAGATCTTGGGATTTTCGAAAGTAGATTAGGTTGTGGTGGTCTGTGTAGATGAGTGTTTGATGTCGGTTGCCTCCTACGTAGGGTCGCCAGGTGGTGAGGGCCACCACTACTGCGTACATCTCTTTGTCATAAATATCCCAATTTCTTTGGGTCGTGTCCAGCGTTTTAGACAAGAAGGCTATTGGGTGAGTTTTGCCTCGTTCGTCCTTTTGGTTGAGTGTAGCTCCTACTGCGTAATTTGATGCATCGGTGTCGATGGTAAAAGGTTGGTCAAAATGTGGTTGACGTAATACCGGAGCGGTAATGACTGCTGTGATAAGAGCGTCGAACGCCTTCTGACACTCTTGAGTCCAGTTGAACGGTTCTCCTCGGGCGGACGCCGCCACTAATTGATTGAGTGCTGCGGCTAAGACGCTAAAGTTCTTGATGTACATGCGGTAAAAGTTCAAGAATCCGAGGAAGGCGCGTACTTGTTTCACGGTGGTGGGGACTCGCCAATTTTTTATCCCGGCGACTTTTATCGGGTCCATGGCAATAGTATCCGGGGTTATGATCACCCCAAGATACTCCACTTGTGTCACTTCAAATAGGCATTTTTGCGGTTTTAGGTAAAGGTCGTGCCTCTCCAATACTTCAAGTACGTCGTGTACCACTCGTCGATGTAACGTTTGGTCGTTTGGGGTATGGATAAGAATATCGTCCATGTAGACGGTGACGTATCCTTCGTTGATCAATTCTCGAAATAGGTGGTTCATCATCGCCTGAAAGGTGGCCGGTGCGTTGGTGAGTCCGAAAAACATGACTAATGGTTCGAAGAGGCCTCGACTTGTTTTGAAGGCTGCTTTCGCCTGGTCTCCTTCTCGTATCCGGATGTTATTGTACCCCCACCTTACATCCAACTTGGTGAAGAGACCGGAGCGGCCTCCTGGTACTCTCGTCAGTCGATCCATGAGTTCTCTGATCAATGGCAGTGGGGTAGTGTCCCTTATCGTCCAGGAATTTAGTTTTCGGTAATCCTGGACTGGGCGGTATGTTCCGTCTTTCTTGAGGATGAAGAAGAGGGGTGACGCATATGGCGATTTGGATCGTCTAATTCTACCGATCTCGATATTTTCTTTGAGGAATGCTTGTTGGGCTTCGTCTTCCTTAGGGGTGAGTGGGTAGATTTTACAATCTATAGATGCTGGTGCGTCTGGCTTTAACTCGATGGCATGGTCCCATGGGGTCGATTCGGGGAATCGTTGGGCGGCTCGCTCACTGAACACCTTAGCGTGGTTGTTAGGGCGTGACACGGGTGACCCCCGGGTGGGATTTCCCGACACCGCACCCGCACCCGTCAACACCGCACCTGAACAGTTACGGGTGCGGTTAAACCGTAAAAGTTCACGGTTTTTTTTTTAACCGCGGTTTGGCTGCGGTTTTTCGCGGTGTTCTGAAACCGCGGTGTGGTTGGTTAAAGGAATTATATTTTTAGAAAACGGCCATAAGGGCACGCAAGGGGAACTACAATATATATAAAAATAGTAGCTATGATCCCTCCCCAACCGTGCGATCTGCGGGCGCGCAGGCGGGTGTGCGTACGTCGTGTGGGCGTGCGGGCAGCGTGCGGGCGTCGTG
>QLOZ01003327.1:0-16895 GCA_003314065.1 Lactarius sp. MG50 | reverse complement strand
TTTTTAGCTATTTTATTTCCTGAGATAGAAAAAAACATCGGCTTAGCTGCAGCAACACTAGGACTGCTGGTGCCCCCTTGCTGCAATAGATCTGGAGGCAGTGACTGAAGGGGCCACTGAAGCTGACCATCCAGGCCACCCCTTCTGCGTCAACTCCCCTACCTCCCCCTGGTACTGGTCAGAGCATATCCAGGATGGTTCAGGCCACCTAGTCGTCCCCAAGTACGTCGCCTTCATGTTCAGCACGAAGGATCCCATCATCATGGCCACCATGGGTCAAAACAAAGTCACCTACACCTTCCCACTCCGCGCGCGCCCTGTCCCTGAGAACTCCTACTGCCCACTTCCCCAGCTCACCCCTCGCCAGGTCTCCATCTTTGCTGATGAAGGTGGCAACACTGGCACCTTCTACAGACATGTGGACGACGCCCTCAAAGCCCTGGGGGATCCATACATGATAGGGGAGGTGGAACGCCTGCGCGTCGCAGAAATGGCCATCGACTCACATGCGGTGGACATCGAGGTGGAGAAGAGATGCATGGCTGAGTCCAAGCGGCTCTTGGACTACCACTCAAGGAGGCTGAGCTATCACAAGGGCCAGAGGCACCAGGCAGTACACCGCCTCTCCGCTGCAGATGCTTACAACGTCCTATACCCCTACATGACCAGTGCGCATGCCCCCCTCAACACTCCTGAGGATCAAGTCCTCAACTACTGCCCTGACCCCCACCTGCATGAAGCCCTGTGTAAGGCTGGGGAAGGCTACACCCAATGCCCTGAGGAGCGCACCCTCTCAGCACGCATCTTTGGCCACCCACCACCTCCTGGTCCCTACTCACTTATCGCACGCCTCGCCAGAGCCAGGGGGCACAGCCCTACCCTTTCCTATCCCATCCTCGATGACCCTGCGCCTACCCCTGCTGACCCAGTCATCTCTGATGGCTACGATGCACAGGCCATGGACGCTTATGACTGGACCGACCAGGGTAGTGACTGAGGGCAGTCACTGACCTTAGGAGGGGGATGATGTCACGTTCTATGGACTTGTACACCTTTATTTTTACTTTCTGCTATGCCTACCATCTTGCGCCTCGACTGGCAATAGCATCGTCCTTCCTTGTTGTTCACAAGGAGGCGTGTTGCTATTACTTACTTGACTCTATGGACTGCCGGGCCCCTACGGCCTGTGACTCCACTCTCGCGTCTCACTACTGTACCACATACTTACCACCAGGTCTGACGGACCGCCTGGACTGGCACGCAACCACTAGTGCTACATTTGCATGCCTCTGCACATGCGCCGCCTCGACACCTTATTGGCTCGTGCTTTTATGACTCACTTACTGTACTGTGACTCCTGATGACTCGGACTGCTTACTAGTGTCCTAGGGACACTATGACTCGTACTGACTCGCTCTGACTCATAGCTACTTGTACTTATATCACGTCGCTTCACTTAGGACAGACCTTAAGTCTGTTCTCTTGTAATCTCAGTCAAGTGAACGGTTTTGTGTCCTCTCTTGTGAACCATCGCTCCTCTGGCCGATTGCCAGACTTCGCGCCATTAGAAGTATCAACACTTGATGCTTAAGAAGGGAAAGGGACTTAGTATTAGACGTCACAAGAGCACTCCAGCCAGGGAGAGGTACGCAGACCTCCTCCTGCTCTCACGGCCTCAGTCCCCATCATCGCCTATGCCCCCTCCATTGCCAGTGGAGGTACACCCAGATTGTGGGCGTGACACCAATGGAAGGCCGCATTCAAGACAAACCTCGGCTTATTCGAACCAATGGTCATGTTCTTCGGCCTCACCAACTCCCCAGCAACATTCCAGACCATGATGAATCAGATCTTCAAGGAACTCATTGATGGAGGATACATCACAGTATACATGGACAACATTCTCGTACACACACCACTGGACTATATGCTACATCAACGTGTTACCACTCAAGTCTTGGAGGTCCTCCTCCAGCACGATCTCTATTTGCAGCCGGCCAAATGCCTCTTTGAAGTCACAACAGTGGAATACCTCGGCGTCATACTTGAAAGGGATCGCCTTCGTATGGATCCCATCAAAGTCAAAGCAATCCTAGAATGGCCAGTCCCCAAGTGTGTGCGCGATGTGCGTGCGTTTATTGGATTCTGCCTCTTCTATTGTCAGTGGATCCCCAAGTTCAGTGAGAAGGCACATCCCATGAATGAACTTACCCACAAAGACACTCCCTAGGAATGGACAGAAGAGTGACAGGCCGCCTTTGACACCCTCAAGGAGAGTGTGGCCTCCGCACCAGTACTACGGCAACCAGATTTCAGCAAACAGTTCTATGTGGACACAGATGCATCCCAGCACGCACTCAGTGCAGTCCTGCAACAACTGGATGAACAGAACCACCTCCACCCCATCACATTCCACTCTAAGACCTTTGATGCCACTCAACGCAACTGGGATGTTGCGGACAGAGAAGCCTTCACAATACTGGATGCTCTGTGCACCTGGAAAGCATACCTCGCAAGTAGTGAACACAAAGTTGTCATCCACACAGACCATCGCAACCTACAGTACTTCCTGCACCCACAAAACCTCAACCACCGCCAAGCTAGATGGTCACCAGAGCTCCAGGAATATGATTTCAAACTCATGCACATCCCAGGCAAACAACACA
Source organism: Lactarius sp. MG50 (assembly GCA_003314065.1). Classification (NCBI taxonomy): domain Eukaryota; kingdom Fungi; phylum Basidiomycota; class Agaricomycetes; order Russulales; family Russulaceae; genus Lactarius; species Lactarius sp. MG50. The sequence goes on along the minus strand of QLOZ01003327.1, from coordinate 14,229 downwards.
TCCCTGCAGACTTCCTTTCACACCCCCCAGGAAATAGAGGAGAGCATGACAATGAGAATATCACCCTGTTCCCCCCAGAATGCGTCGCAACACTTCAATTCGTTGCATTTCCACCAGGGTTGGAAGCACGCAGACAGATCCTCCAATGCTATCATGATCACCCACTCGCTGGACATCCAGGAGTGAAGAACACACTCGCATTATTGCACAGACACTACGAAGGAGGGAAGGAACTCGAGCAATTCACTAAAGAATACGTACAAGGATGCACCAAATGTCAAGAAACCAAGGCGCGCACTACACAACCCAGGGCAGCATTATTCCCCATCGATGTTCCTGCGGAAGAGGGACCCTTCCAAAGTGTGTCCATGGATTTGATCACAGACCTCCCCCTTTCTGCAGGGCACAATGCCATTCTCACCATCGTCAACCAAGGCTGCTCCAAGGCAGCACACTTCCTCCCCTGCTCTACCACCATCACAGGCAAAGGGGTGGCCACCCTGTACTTCCGTCACATTGTACCATGGTTCAGACTGCCTAAGCACATCATTTCAGATCGTGACCCTAGATTCACATCACACTTTGCGCACGCACTGACAAAGAGCGTACATGCTAAACAAAACATCAGCACTGCATTCCACCCTAGGACAGATGGCCAAAGTGAATGCACCAACCAACAAGTAGAGCAATACTTGCGCCTCTGGGTTCCAGACCAACAGGACCAGTGGGCTTACTACCTCCCCATGGCGGAGTTTGTGTTCAACTCCTGGCCACACGACCGCACCAAACTCACTGCACACGAGCTCCTCTTCGGCTACCAACCTCAGTGTACTATAGATAATGACCCCACAGACCCACCAGCAGTGCAGGACCACCTCACGCACATCACCAACACGAGGAAACATGTGCAAGCACTCCTGAATGCGCCATCAAAGACAGTAACACCTCGGTTTCAGAAGGATCAAAAGGTCTGGCTAGAAGGACACCACATCAAAACCTACTACCCCAGTACTAAGCTAGCGCCCAAACGCTTCGGCCCATTCAAAATCACATCAGTCATCTCCCCAGTCGCTTACCAACTTGAGTTGCCACCATCATGGACAATTCATAATGTGTTTCACATCGATCTTTTGATGCCTTACCAAGAAACAAGCGCCCATGGACCCAATTACACACGTCCCCCACCTGAAATCATTGAAGGAGCACCAGAATGGGAAGTTGAGCGCATCATGGGAGAGCGCCACTGGGGCAGAGCACACGAATATCAGTACCTAATCAAATGGAGGAACTACCCACATGCTGACAACACCTGGGAACCAGCTACAAATGTGTTCGCACCAGACTTAGTCAGGGAATTCCATCAGAAGACTAAGGCACATTGGGGCGCTGTGAGACCTAGGAGAGGGGTGAAACCCAGGGACGCTCGCCTGGCTTGCATATCCCCAAATTCTCTGAGCGGTGGCCCCCAAGCACCACCAGCACCAACCTTGCCCAGATACAGTACGGCCAGCTCTGACAGTCTACCGACATTCTCGCCGTCTGTGCCATCACCTGTGCCTCCCAGTCTACCAACGCTACTTCGCCCAGCATCGTCAGTGTCGCTTCCCTACCAGTCCCGGACACCTACCCACTCTAAAGCACTACCCCCATCTGTAAACCAAGCTAAGACTGAAATGGCACAAAACAAGACAGCATATAAAACCGCAAAGAAACACCCCAACTCTTTTTCTGTGTCCTACCCCCCTAGCTTCCTCGCAACTGTGGCTTCAGTGCACCCCTCAGTCTTCCATTACTCATCCTCGCCCCAACGCTTCCACCCCTACACTAAACACGCTGCGGCCTGTCACCCTTGTCGTCATCCTCCTGCTTACATGTCTTCCTCATCTACTACTTCCTCCATGCCTGGCTCCCCGATCTACAAAGGAGACTACACAGAGTTTGCCGCTGCGCTGAATGTCCCCCCACTTGCATCTCGCCCTGCCTCCCCTATGTCCGATGTCGAGCTCCCTCCAGCTGAAACCCTGGAGGTCCTTGCCGCTGACCCCACCATTACTTCCACTCCTGCTGCCCACACTTCTGTCTTCACCCCCACCCCTGGCCTCATCCTCCTGGACCAGGAAAGCCGCGAACTTCCCTGGGGCGACTCTGAGCCAGAAGGACCCTCCTTTGCCATTGACATGCACGGTCTGCAGACTGGGGAGGAGATTGTGGCACGTCTCAATGCCACGATTGCAGAAATCATCGACACCATTGACGACGAGGACACCTGCATCACTGTCATTGACGCCACCACCTCCCTACGCACCAGCATTGAGCAGGATGAAGGTCCTGGAACCCCAGAATGGAGGAAGAGGATGGAGGAGGACTGCTGGTGCCCCCTCACTGTGATAGACCTGGAGGCGGCGACTGAAGGAGCCACTGAAGCTGACCACCCAGGCCACCCTTTCCGCGTCAACTCCCCTACCTCCCCCTGGTACTGGTCAGAGCGCATCCAGGATGGTTTGGGCCACCTGGTTGTCCCCAAGTATGTCACCTTCATGTTCAGCGCGAAGGACCCCATCATCATGGCCACCATGGGCCAAAACAAGGTCACCTACACCTTCCCACTTCACGCACGCCCTGTCCCCGAGAACTCTTACCGCCCACTCCCCCAACTCACCCCTCGCCAGGTCTCCATCTTCGCTGATGAAGGTGGCGACACTGGCACCTTCTATAGACATGTGGACGACACCCTCAAAGCCCTGGGGGACCCATACATGATAGGGGAAGTGGAACGCCTGCACGTCGTGGAGATGGCGATTGATTTGCATGCAGTGGACATCGAGATGGAGAAGAGGCGCATGGCGGAATCCAAAAGGCTCCTGGACTACCACTCAAGGAGGTTGAGCTACCACAAGGGCCAGAGACATCAGGTGGTGCGACGCCTTTCCGCTGCAGACACCTACAACGTCCTCTACCCCTACATGACCAGCGCACACGCCCCCCTCGACACTCCTGAGGATCAAGTCCTCAACTACTGCCCCGACTCCTGCCTGTGCGAGGCCCTGAGGAAAGCTGGGGAGGGCTACACCCAACGCCCTGAGGAGCGCACCCTCTCGGCACGCATCTTTGGGTGCCCACCACCTCCTGGCCCCTACTCCCTCATCACACGCCTCTCCAGAGCAAGGGGACACAGCCCTGACCTTGCTTACCCCATCCTCGACCCCGCGCCCACCCCTGCTAACCCCACCATCTCCGATGGCTATGACGTGCAGGCCATGGACGCTTATGACTGGACTGACCAAGGTAGTAACTGAGGGCAGTCACTGGCCTTAGGAGGGGGATGATGTCACGTTCAGTGGACTTGTACGCTTTATTTTTACTTTCTTACTATGCCTACCACTTCGCGTTTCAACTGACAGTGGCATCCTCCTTCCTTGCTGTCCGCAGGGAGGCAGGGCGCCACTAGCTACTTGACTCTATGGACTGCCGGGCCTCTATGGCCCATGACTCCGCTCTCGCGTCTCGCTACTGTACCATTACTTACCACTCGGTCTGACGGACCGCCTGGACCGGCACGCAGCCACTAGTGCTACATTTGCATGCCTCTGCGCATGCGCTGCCCAGACATCTTATTGGCTCACGCTTTTATGACTCACCTACTGTACCATGACTCCTGATGACTCGGACTGCTTACTAGTGTCCTAGGGACACTATGACTCATACTGATTCGCTCTGACTCATAGCTACTTGTACTTATATCATGTTGTACGCTTAGGACAGACCCTAAGTCTGTTCTCTTGTAATCTCAGGCTTGTGAACCATCCCTTGTGCCCCTTTCTTGTGAATCCTTGCTCCTCAGGCCCATTGCCTGACTTCGCTCAGGTTCCCCTCATCTATGATTAAGGGGAAGGGACTTAAGTTTAAGCGTACTCGCAGCACCCCGGCCAGGGAGAGGTACTCAGACCTCTTGCCCTTATCGCGCCCTCAGTCCCCAAGCTCACCAGCCTCACCTACGCCCCCTCCATCGCCGTTGGAGGTACGCCTAGATAGTGGGCGTGACATGCCCAATGCCAGGCAAACAAGGCAAACACACACAAAACGCACCCTCCCCTATTCCCAATCACACCGAGAGAACAGGCCTTGCCGTTTGAGACAGTAGCAATGGACTTTATCATGAAACTCCCTGAATCTCGAGGCTTTGACACTATCCTCACCATCACCAACCACAATTGCACCAAGGCCTCAATCTTTATCCCATGCAGAGAAGAGATCGATGGCCCAGGAGTAGCCAAACTCTATCTAGATCACATCTTTTGCCACTATGGAATCCCCCAAAAGATCATCTCTGACAGAGACCCACAATTCACCTCCTCTTTCACTTGAGAACTGTGCAAACAGTTCAACATCAAACAAAACATAAGCTCTGCCTACCACCCACAGACTGATGGGCAGTCAGAGTGTACCAACCAATGCCTCAAACAATACCTTCACTTCTGGTGCACCTCCAGGCAGAACGATTGGGCAGATTGGCTACCCTACGCCCAGTTTGCACTCAATTCCTGGCCTAATGTGACCACGAAGAAGGCCCCTTTCGAACTTTTGATGGGCCACCTGCCCCAGGCCCAGTGGACCCCGAAACCAACCCCTAATCCAGCTGTGGAACAAAGAATCACACTCTTAGGCCAAATGCAGCAAGAGGTGCAAACAAATGTGCTCAAAGTGCAAACCCTCATGGCACGAGTGCCACCAAACTTCACACCTTATCAGCCAGGTGACCAGGTTTGGCTTAAAGGGACTAACATTCAAATGACACACCCTAATGCCAAACTAGCCCCTAAATGCCATGGCCCCTTCACTGTCACTGAAGCTTTGTCCAATGTCACCTATCACCTCAACCTCCCCTCCTCCTGGAGGATATGGAACATGTTCCACATCTCCCTCCTTACCCCTTACAGAGAGATGGCCTCTCACAGCCCCAACTTTGAGCAACCACCACCTGATCTGATTGAAGGAGAAGAGGAGTACAAGGTGGAGCGCATCTTAGATTTGAGACAATATGGAAGGGGACGTGCCTTCCAATACAAGGTCAAGTGGAAGGGCTACCCTGACTCTGACAATCAGTGGATCTACCAACACAACCTGCATGCCCCTGACCTCATCTCCTCCTTCCACCAGCACCACCCTGAAGCCCCAGCACCTCGCTATATATAAAGCAATCCCTACATCATAAAAAGGAAAAGCAGAATGGCCAAGAACCAATCCCAGAAACCTCCCAAGCACCCTTACTTACCTATCCCCCTTCAACTCAGATGCAAAGCAATCCTCAGACCTACCTACATGACTTCCCAGAACGCACCAGTAGTCCATACCCCTACCCCTGAACCCATCCATGAAGTCCCTAAGCTATCTGCTCCTCCTCCTTCTTGCCCTCTTACTCCTGCACCCTTTGCCACTGAGGACCATATACTGTACACTCCAAAGCTCCCGTTCACGATAGTAACTAACCCCCAATTTCCATTGGATGTCTCCCAGTCCATCACACATTATATGATCCGCCACCTGGACTGCCATCAGACCCATGCATTCACTCGAGCTTATTTTCAATTACCTACCTTTGATGACACGTTACCTTCAGACATCTTTACTAACTATTCTAAGGAATGATCTGCCTGGTGGTACGTCACCAGGCGTGCAGCGGCTCATGCTGCAGAAAGGCTAGCTGGCTACGTCAGCCTAGGCCTCAGAACTGCCCTGGAAAGCATCCCCTCTGTCACCACCAAGATTCTTAGCTTTGCCCTAATGGAGGAAAAGATGTACTACGGCCCAATCACTCAAGAAGGGCCCTACTATGAATGTTTCCAGTGCTTCATCTCCCTCCCTGACCTCCCCTCCATCATTGGGCAACCAGACAGACTGCAACACATGATGCCTGACTCCCCTATCCTTCAAATGTCCTCTATCTCCACCATTTCCCCTGCTCCCTCTCTTACCTCCACCCAGAAGTCCACACCATCACAATCACCACCTCCCCTTGAATCCCCAATTGAACACAACACTCCCCCACTCCCAGGGTTCTGGGAGAACAGCCCAAACTCTGCAGACTACGTCTACTATGAGATCCCTACTGAAGAAGACCCCACTACACTCCAACTAGCCAAATACATCTCCTACGAAGGGGGCAGCGACCCAAAGATCATGGGCACAATGGGGCCCAACCTTCCAGTCTATGCCAAACCCCTTCACCTCCCCAACAGTCCCTACAACCTGTTCACACTCCCCCTAACTCCCAAGCAACACGAGTCGCTCCTATTCACCTCCCCTTGAGAATCTAGTGTCGATGAGGCCCTCAGAGACCTCGGAGACCTCCCCCTACATGCAGAGATTGAACAATACAGATGGGCCTCAGTGGCCATGGGCACCAATGCCCTTCTTGTCCAGAAATATCAGAACCACCTCACCAATGCCCTACAATGCTGCGATGGTGCTATAACATGCCTTGAACAGCACTGGGCCTGGGAAAAACTCAAGCCTCACCTGCCCCTCCAAGTACCACCTCGTCTCCACTATAGATCAACTGCATTTGGTCTCCCCATCTCTGGCACCTCCACTTGCCACGAGCTCCCTGCCTTACACAATGAACCCACCTCCCATGCCTCCAACAACCAGTCCTCCGCCTCCACCACCTCTACCCCCTCCACTGTATGCCCTAAAGCAGCTCGTGCAAGTGGAAAGAAGCATCACGTCTACAAGACTGGATGCTTGAAGGGAAAGAAGCAACCAGAGCGACCTCTTACCCCTCCTCCCCTCTTTTGTAACATGTGTGGCATGCCCAGACATGTTCGTCTAAACTGCCCTCAAAACAAAAGTGCCAGGGCCCACTGCGATGTCTGTGGCAAGGTTGGCCACTTCACGAAGGATTGTTATAAGAACAAATACTGTTCTTACTGCCGCGCCTTTGGACACAGCAGCCCACACTGTCTCAACCCACATCACAACTGTTCCATCATGCACCCCTGCCCAGTCCCTCGCAATCACTGCTACTACCTCTGTGATGTGGATTGTACTTGCCCCACCTGGGATGACAAAGCCACCTCAGTTGACCCCCACTGCTCCTATGATTGTGACTATGAGGATGGCAGCAACTTAACCTCTTAGGAAAGTGAACTTTCCCCTTAAGAAAGGGGTGATGTTACGATCTGGACTGTTTACTATACTAATTTCTTTTGCTTCGCACCATTACTTTGACCCTGTACCCTTACCCTCAGCCCACTGCCTCTAGACCTCTCTCTGTTGCTTACTGACCATCGATCCACAACATACCTTGACCCTATGCCCTGGGATTATGATGCGTCTCCTTCTACCTACCCTGTACCCTTACCAATGACCACATACTTATCCATGACGCACTTCTACCTACCCTTGACCCTAGCTAGTACTTATAGTTAAGGCATGACACAGGTGCGGGTGACACCACAGTTTTCGGTCATGGTTTGTCACGGGTGCGGGTGCAGTTTTGGGATTTCCCATGTTACGGTTTCTTTCTACTTCTCTTACTTGACGCGCCATTCAGGCTCTGACCCGTGACCTGTACTGTCACATGATGAGATATCATGTGACGCGACTTGGATTTACCAGTTGTCATGTGACCATATGTCATGTGATGCAATGACTCCTCGTGACTGAGACGCGACACGACTTATGTTATAGCGACTCATGGCAACTCCCTCTGGGTCGTTGCGACTGTACACAACTCATAGTAGTGACTCTTGGTGAGCACTACTGACTCTTCGTTGACTCCTACCTATGACTTGTTATGACTAGGTAGGGTAGTATAAAAGCAGTAGGAAGTTGAGCTGGAATCCCCAGTCTCAACTTCATCTCCAATACGAGTTGAATCCCACTGCAGACACCCTTGTGACTAAGCAACTTCCTTTTCCTTTCTTCTCTATCACTGCTCTGGCTTAGTAAGCCACATCAAAGCTTGGCGACGTGTGCTATAACATGTGCAACGTCACACAGAAGGCCCCTTTGTGAAGGACCTACCGGAACCAAGTACTCGGGCATCTCAGCCTTGGGCACCTCAGCCTCACCCCATTCCAACAAGATACATGTGACTATTCCCAGGGTCACGTGCCAAGTCAAGTCGACTTAGATCACATGCAGCAGCCACTCAATCACGTGACATGAATGTGAGCTCGCTTTGAGCCACGGTCCCTCGTAACTGTGACATAAGTTGAGACTCCCAATCTAGAAACAAATCTTGTGTGCAGGTGCATAGCGTCACTGCACAACAAAGCTTGTGTGTAGGTGCATAGCATCACTACACAACAAGACCCCTGGTGGAGAATACACAGCATTATCCACACCACGGCAACCTTTAACTTGACATTCCCCTCAGATGGGAGAGCTTTTCAAGTGCCTCAGAGAGCAGGCAACAAACTACCAAACTACGTAAAAGGTGCAGCCTTTTGGAAGGAATTTCCAGATACACCAAAGAGAAACGCATACTTCGTACGATACGAAGGACACAAATTTGCAGTTGAGAACATCCTTGGATATTGGTACAATATCTATTGGTCCCTCCCCAGTGACGCATACACAACCCAATATGACTGGCAAATCACTCGCAAGGAGCGAGACATATACGGACTAGGTGATTGGATGCTAGCCAATACATTCCAGAGGATACAAACTTCCCCCATTGAAGAGAAGTTAACCACAGACACCCTCACAGACGAGGAGAGAACCCCGACCACTGAATCCCCTGAAGGATCCAGACAGACACACAGGAGTAGCCCTGAAGTCAGTGCCATCCTACTAGCCAAAGACATAGAAGCAAGTCTGCTTCTTGGGCCAAGCATCTCAAATATCATAGAAGATAGAGGACCTGAGCAAGAGTTGCCAGACTTCCTGATCAAAGCACCAGAACCACATTTGTTCCCCACAAGCAGCATGTCTACAATTCAGACAGCTATGACCACTCCCCCGGCCATGCAACACCCCCTCACCGCACCTCTCCAGATTGGCAGTGCCACAATTTCTACCACCATTACACACCCAGTTCAGCAGCAACCCCCTGTCCAGCAGGCAGGAGGTGGCGGCAGTGGTGGTGGCGGCACTCCAGGAGGAGGTGGCAGCAGAGGCGGTGGTGGAGGAGGAGGCGGCGGACCACCAGCAGGTGGACAACCAGGCAGAGGACCCCCTGCGGGAGGTGGACCACCTGGAGGACCTCCCCCTGTCACTGCGGCAGCACCTGCAGCAGCTGCTGCACCAGCACCCAATGGCAAGAGCCTACATGGAAGCCCACCACAGATGTTTGATGGGTCACAAAGCAAGAGTGACGTCTTCATACAGGAATTCTTGCTATACAACATGATTAACTGAAACCACAAAGTCATGAGGTCACCCTATAATCAGGTCCTCATGTGCCTGTCCTATATGAAAGGACCTAGAGTCAATGACTGGGTCATTGCGCATGTGCAAGAGATCCATGACAACATGCTTGCTGGAGCACCAGACGATGAAGCTGTATGGGAAAACTTTAAGAGGTTGTTCCTAGCAGCCTTCACAGACACTACGAAGAAGGAGGATGCTGTGCAGCGGCTCCTCAACTGTTACGATTTCGAGCCCAGACTCTTTTTCTCCACCCCATGTGACCGATGACGTGTGCCCCTGTGATCTATGACGTGTATCTCTGTACAATAACGACGATGACGCCTGAGCCCCTCTTGTGTACTTACCTTGGCCTCCAGACCTGTTCTCCAGACTCTTCTAGCGATGGATCAGCTGTTCGTACCATTGACATCATTACCTTCCATCACCTTCTGTACCTTTCCACTGAGATATGCATAAAAGACCGCCTCCTGGTAGCATCAAGCCCTAAGCTCGACTTGACTTGCAATTGACGTTGTGGTCTTTTCTGCCTACGCCCGCACGACGCGCCTTCATCTCTAGAGCCCATCTAGACCTGCCGCAAAGGTCTAGCTCGCGATTTGAGTCACGCATGACTCCGCAACTATCGGTGCTATCCGCACTTATCTGTGCCACGGCCCATCAAGCCGTAACATCAACCTAAAGATGGTCGGTGACAACCTTGATGGCTACATTGCCGCATTTGAACACCTTGCACTCTCTGCTGGTTGGGAAAGAGATTCCCAAGGCACCATCTTTATATTCAAGAAGGGCCTCAGGCAGGGACTTGGACGTGCCATCATAGAACGAACCCAACCTCACCCAGTCACCTTTGATGATTGGGTTGATGCAGCACACAAGCAGCATGCCACGTTTGTCAAAACACATGCTACTTACAGTGCCAACTATAACACACCCAATCCTGCACGAGATACCAGAGGCAGGTGGAGACAAGCCCTAGGAGGCCAGAATAGAAACCAGCATCACCACAATCCAGATGCCATGGATGTGGACACTGCACAAATGACACCACTGAATGATGACGAGCGCAAGAAACTGCGCACAGAAGGATGATGCTTCTTCTGCAAGGCACAAGGCCACATGTCGAACCAGTGTCCCAAGAAGAGGGACAGGCTGCGCAGTGGCTACCAAGGACCCAGCAAGCCACAAAGCCAGACGACAGCACGTGTTGCTGAGGTCGAAGAATCTGAGGCTGGCGACCCTGTGGAAGCAGCCTACCATACCCTAACTAACATGTCAAAGCAGGACAAGTCAAACCTATTGGACCGCATGATCATCGATGACCAGGATTTTTGAAAGGCCCAAATCACACAGCCTTGATTAGGGCCTTAGCTATGTGAGTGGACTCTGTATATATCAGCACCAAGAATGCTCTGAATATACCAATTACATTCAAAGACACTCAACAGACAGCTGAAGCATGAGCATTAATCAACAGCAGAGCAACGGAGAACTTCATCGACTATCAAACAGCAGTACGCTGGTGCCTCCCCACAAAGAAACTCAAGGTCCCTCAACAAGTGATCAATGTCAATGGGACAGACAACGAAAGAGGAATGATCACCGATGCCTGTATTCTGCGGATCAGGCAGAACAAGAAACAGAAGCTACAGAAGTTCTATGTCATGAACTTAGGCAATGACCGGATCCTCCTAGGCTACCCCTGGCTCTGTGCATTTAACCCAGACATTGACTGGGAAACAGGGACCGCTGGAGGACTAGTGCAATTTGAAACAGTGCCTTTCACCTGGAAACTATGGCTTGACAGGGAAAGAGGCCACAAAGAAGCAGCAAGCATTGCGCAAGCCAATATTGCACGCACTAATTTTGCGCAAGAATGGGCTATAGAGGCCCACAAAAACAAACCAAGGAAAGATGTTCCTACACTCCCAAAAGAATACCAGTGACATGAAGTGGTATTCTCTGAAGAAGCAGCAAAGTGCTTCCCACCATCACGACCAGAAGATCACAAAATCAAACTGAAGCCAGATGCACCAGCTACTATCAACTGCAAAGTCTACCCACTATTGAGAGTAGAGAAGGAAGCCACATGAGAGTTCCTTGATGTCAACAAGGAACTAGGCTACATTGAAGAAGGGGAATCGCCATGGTCAACCCCCTGGTTCTTCACCCACAAGAAAGACAGAGGCTTGCGGCCACTGCAAGACTACCGAGAAGTAAACAAGTGGACAATACGGGACGTCTATCCCATACCACGCATTGAGCAGATCCTTGAGGAACTGGAAGGAAAGGAGCTATTCACCGCCCTTGATATCCGCTGGGGCTACCACAATGTGAGGATCAAACCTGAAGACAGATGGAAGGCAGCATTTAAGACCCCCTTTGGTCTCTACCTTCCCAACGTCATGTTTTTTTGGCCTCACAAATTTGCCTGCTACATTCCAAAGACTCATGGATCGAATATTTGCGCCCTTGAAGAGGAGGTACCCTGGCCTCCTATTCGTGTATATGGACGACATATTGATTGCTACACCCAATGACCTGAAGCTCCATTGAGAAGTGGTACATGCAGTACTTGACTTGCTCAAAAAGGAATCACTGTTCCTTAAGCTGTCAAAGTGCCAATTCGAGAAAACGACAATTAACTATCTCGGCATTGTGGTGGAGCACAGCACGATCAAGATCGATCCAACAAAGCAAGATGGACTGGCCACATGGCCGCGAAGACTAACCTCGGTTAGGCAAGTGCGATCTACACTTGGAGTCTTTGGCTACCACTGCACCTTCATCCCAGGCTACACCCATATCACACGACCAATAAACACGCTCCTAAAGAAAGGAATTCCTTTTGCGTGGACAGACGAATGCACAGACGTGATGGACAAGCTTATCTATGCTGTCACCAGCAACCCCGTTTTACAAAGGCCAGACTACGAGCAACCCTTCTTCCTAGAAGTGGACGCGTCGCAGTACGCCATGGGCACGATACTAGCGCAAAGAGATGAACGTGGCCAGCTGCGGCTGGTGGGGAATCTATCCCATTCATTCACTCCTGCAGAGCGAAACTATGATGTTCATGACCGAGAACTACTGGCAGTCGTGCAAGGACTGAGAGGGTGGAGGCATATCCTCCTCTCCACACCATTCAAAATCACTGTGTACACTGATCACGCCAACTTGCAATACTACTGGCACCCTCAATGCATTAATAGGAGGGTGGCGTGGTACCTTGGAGACATGGCAGACTACGATTTCGTACTGGTGCACAAACCAGGAAAGAACAATCACACAGACCACCTGTCTAGACAACCAGACTACAACGAAGGTGCAGAAGACAACATGGACATAACAGTCCTCCCAGAGAAGCTATTTGCGTGTGCCACTGACATCATTGACCTGGAAAGGGAAGTAGTGGACGCGCAACGAGAAGTGGAATTAATGAAAGCGCTAAAAGAAGGACACATGCTGGATGAAGCCAGGAACCGATGGTACTATCGCACACGCCTGGTGGTCCCAGAAAGGAAAGAACTATTGCAGAAAATCCTAAAGCTGTATCACGACCATGAGGCGGCAGGGCACCCTGGAATTGCAAATACCCTAAAGGCAGTGGCACATGAGTTCTGGTGGCCAACAATGAAGGCGTTTGTGGTCGCATATGTCAAAGGATGTGCGACTTGCCAATCCACAAAACCAAACACAGTACAACCACGGCCACCAATCATGCCCATTGGCACAGAACAAGATGCCATTCCCTTCCACACGATCAGCTGGGATCTAATCACAGATCTCCCCAGCTCACAAGGGCACGATGCCATTCTCATGATCGTGGACCATGGATGTTTGAAAGTGGCAATCTTCCTGCCCTGTTCAAAAACGATCGATGTGCTGGGTGTAGCACAGCTCTATGTGGAATGTGTCTTTCCATTCTATGGGGTACCCTGACACATTATATCAGACCGTGATCTGAGATTCACAGCTGCCATCATGAAAGAACTATGCACAATGCTGGGCGTATCACAGAACATCAGTACAGCATTCCATCCTCAGACAGATGGACAATCAGAATGCACAAACCAGCACATCGAACAGTACCTGAGGATTTACGGAAATACCAAACAGGACAACTGGATGCAGCTGTTACCTTTGGCCCAATTTGTGCACAATACCTGGACAAATGAAACAACAGGACGAACACCCTATGAGTTGCTCATAGGGCACACGCCAATGATCCATGTGACCAATCATCAGACCAAGATACCAGCGCTCGAAGAGTGAAAGGGGTGGCTAGAGCGAACTCGTGCCTACGCCACCGCAGTGATCAAGAATGCACAGTGCTTACTTGTTCAGCACTCAGAAAGAAGAAAGGGGCAGCACCACTTCAAGGCACATGAAGAAGGCGACCTAGTTTGGCTAGAGGGAAGCAACCTGCACCTAACTCACCCGATTGCGAAGCTGGCGCCAAAGCGATATGGGCCATTTAAAGTAATTGATGTCATATCCCCCATAGTCTACCACCTGGAGCTGCCAAACCATTGGAAGATTCACAATGTCTTCCATGCCTCATTGCTTATGCCCTACAAGGAAACTACGGAGTATGGGGAGAACTTCCCACAACCAGCTCCAGATTTGGTAGAAGGAGAAGAAGAATATGAGGTAGAATGCATTATGGACTCAAAGCACGTGGGACAATGGAAGAAACTAAAGTACCTCTTGGCTTGGAAGGGATATTCCAGGGCGCATAACAGCTGGGAAGCAGCTGAGGATGTGCACGCACCAGACCTCATCACAGACTATGTTACGTTCTGCGGACTCGTACGCTCCCATTTTTACTTTCCACTATGTCTACCACTTCGC
>QLOZ01003315.1:0-26616 GCA_003314065.1 Lactarius sp. MG50 | reverse complement strand
CCATTTCCATTTCCACCCTCTTCCCTCCCCCTTCCGAGTTTCATCTGTCAGTCCAGTCAGTCCCCACCGCTCACTGATTCCCGACGCCGCTTCTGGCCGACCACCATGCTTCGTCGCGTGTATCCTATCGTTGCCGCCGTCTTCATCTATATCCGGAATACTCGTTCGTGCTTTGTACATCGTATTTCTATGTCCTCAAGAGACAACAATTGGTTTTTTTAAGCCCAAGACGTAGTCTGTCTTGCGAAGTATTGCCAAGTGCTCTTGGCGCGAGGCATAGTAAATAGTACCCGCCAACGTATTGTTTATTAACACCACGCATATAAGCACACACAGGTCAGCAGTTCGGACCTTGTTTCCATCGACGGGTCAGATCTATCAGGTCCGCATGTGAATTCACTCGGAGCCGTCAGGGTCGGTAAGGTGTTACGGCACGATGCATTGTCAGCTTGCCACCTCGCTCTTTCTGCGCTTTGCTTCCCCGCCTTTTTTTTTTTCTTCTGAAACCAGTGCCACTGATCGTTAGCTGTCAGTACTGTAACTGACAATGTCAAGGTTCGCCGTCTTACATCCATCCTGAGGCTCCGCGGCCATCACGTCCGAGTTAAGCGACCCAGACAGGTTCGAGCCCTTTGCCCTTTAGACTCACGCCATCCAATCATCTGCATCATTCATGATGATATTGGCAGCCCCAGCCCCTTGAAAGTTACAACAGCGCAACCCAATTAGTTAGATTGACCGAATCCGAGGTCCGCAGGACCAGTAGAGTTTATCCCTTGACTATATAGTCTACTCGTCGGTGCGTGCGTGGCTAACGAAATCTGTGCGGTGGATTCATGGAAGGGCGCCCCGTGACGTGTTGCGTTGTCCGCTTCATGATGAACTGCTCAGTTGTCGCGTCGTAAACTCGAGGCAAAGGTTGCGACAAGAGAAAATCGTAAATTTACAGTTTTTTTTTTTTTTTGATTTACGTTTAGATGTATGTATGCATGTTGTACTGTATAGGTACTGTGCGTGCAGGGCCCTAGATCGTCGCGTTCAGCGCACATGAAGGCTGGACTCTGTCTCTGGACGAATGGCCCTTCCTATCAACCTGTTCCGCTTTTCGGCCCACCGCTAAGACGAATGTATGTGGCGAAGGTGATAGAAAAGGACAGTGTCGGCGCAGAGGGAGACGGACGGTGCGAGACGGGGATCACAATCCAGAGCGCGACAACGTTCTATGACTAGCTCAGACTGGGACGCGAAGTCGGCGGCGACAGGCGAACTGAACAAGAAAAGTCTGCGATGAATATTATGGATACCCATGATGTCCCTGTCGCCATTTTTCTTCAACCTCCGTTGGGGCTCATCTTAGTCTGTCTCTATCTAGGCTACAAACTAGATTTTTGGATCCGAGTCGAGGTCGAGTGCGCTTTGCGTGTCCTCGACGGAGCAGTTTTCGTATCATGTGCAGATTCTACCGTTTATGTGGATCCCCTTGCGATGGCCTATGCGTGCTTTCTGTTATGGCTCCGTAGTATAATAGAGCAAAACGATCACTGTCCAGCACAGCGTTGTGCCGGTTGCGTGACTGTCGACAAAGTTGTCAACTGTCACTGACTATGACTTTTTGCAACCGTACACGACCACGACTTTATGTGGTGCCAGGGGGGTGTCCCGGTGTACTATATAAGGTAATTGAAGTTCGAGGGATTTCGAAGTAAATAACTATACACAAATGAGATCCACTCATTCAGCACGCCATCTGCCTCATGTTCGATAGGTTGTAGTGGATAAGAGATAAGATGCAGGACCCCAGGACATAGCAGAAAGTCGCGAACGTTTGAACGTTGACGACTGTCGGTGACTTTCCCACGATTTACGGTCAGTGACTCTGACCTCAAGGTCGCGACCGGCACAACGCTGGTCCAGCATAAGGAAGCCCACGTGACGCAGACGGTAGCGCTGCAGAGTCCACGTCACGGTTTGGACGCGACACAGCCTGAGCTCAGCGCCGCCTTGTCGATACACGCCTTTCGCTCGATCGCACAGTCAGATTCTTTGCCAACGTCTCATTGTAGAACACATTCTATCACCACAACCTCACAACAGATACTAGTACGGTCGACAAAGAATATCGCCGCATTGTCGCGTCGCTTGACTTGGATGGTGGAACAACGTAACAGTGCCTATACATAGATTGACCTCTTGGTGATGGTCCTGCTCGTGTTTTAGCTCCAGGACAAAGCTTGTCGGCGTCACGGTTCGCGGATACTTTGCGCGCGCTCTCCATCATGGTGACACATAGCAAGATGTATTTTAAGTCAGAAGTCAGAACATATAGGTTACAATATGTAGGTCACCATGGACGTGAACCCACCTGAGAAGCAGCAGAGCAGAGGTGGTGCGTTCCCTTTCTCTTTGACGGCGGATGAGAATGCTCACATTGCGGAGATAGCTTGTTCAACTCGCTCCGCTGACCTCTCTAGCACGATATCAGCACACCGCTACCAGCGCGGGCGCCAAGTCCCCCCGAATGGATACGATTAGTTTCTCTCTCAAGAACTCACAATCGCAGCCACAGCCGCAGCCATACCCATCCCAACCTCCAACGCCGCGCCTGATGGTGGTAGTCCCGCCATCGCCTTCCTCCGCCCCCACACCAGCACCGGCACCTCCTACCGTAGACATGTACACAACTCCCCGGTCCTGGTCCGCGCCTTTCCCGCACTTCCGCATCCCACTCCTCAATTAAACTGGCCGCACTGGACCACATCTTCAGCAGGTTCGCTGCCCAGTCACCTTCGATAATTGATCGCCTTGCGGGGATCCGTGCAGCGAATGCTGCCATACAGGGTAGACAGCAGTAGTTGTATGGATGACATCCGCTGCTGTCCCGACTGGCGCAAGCGGAGGTGCCCCGCCCAACTGCAAGAACGCCTGAGCAGCAGGGGCGGCAGCAGCTCGAGCAGAAGGGGCGGAGGTCATAGGGGCAGCTATGGGGGTGGAGGCGGAGGCGGAGTCGTTCCCAGTGGAGGGGAGAAAGTAGTAGTGCTTGGGGGTAGATCAGTATTAAGGCTTGGTTTAGTGTCATGGGTGGGATAGGGGTGGCTTCGTACGATTTTGGTCGCGGTGTGGTCTTGTGTCTTTGCCTGTTGCTTGCACACATGAGGATATTCGGAGTCGGGCGTCTCGTACTAGGACTGTTATTACCAAGTCTCCTGGTTCTGCAGCAATTGACCGTTATGCCCCAATCTCACCATGTTTATTTTGTCCGTAGTTACAACAAGCACAGTCAAAGATGTTTTATTTTTGATGTTGTACTGTTTACTTGTAAGCCCAATGAACAGAGGAGGCCTTGGAGCCGGGCGAGGAAGATAGACGCTCAGCTGAACACCGCCATCCCACGGGCATGAGACTTCATGAGGCCTACTGGCGTCAATCTTCAACCACATCCTCGTCGTCACTCACTTCCCTGACATGTCCAATTACTTGTCTACCACCACTTATCTCCCACAGATCGAGGAATTCTGCCAACGTGCACCAGGTCGTGGGTCCCAAAGTTCCCTATCCCTGTTCTGTACATTGTGACCAACTGGCGAATCAATAGAGCCCACCAGGATGATGCCGCACTCACCTTTTCATACCCTCAACGATGACGTGCTTCTCAATGTATTCTATCTCTATCGACTAGACGTTCCGGATGAATATGGTGAGGATGGCGAGCTCAACTTCTATTGGGGCGGCCAACGTTGGTGGTACAAGTTGGCGCAAGTTTGCCGACGGTGGCGGTATCTCATACTTGCATCGCCATCGCAACTGGATCTTCATCTTCTATGCACCAATGGTGTGCATATAGCGAACATGCTGGCACATTCGCCAGCCCTGCCACTCACCATCTATTATCACGAAGCTGTTCGTGAGGCAACTGAGGAAGATGAAGAGGGCATTTTGCTCGCGCTCAGGCACAGGGATCGTGTGCATTATATTGCCCTTAATTTACCATCCCCGACATTGCGGAAGATTATCACAACTATGGGTGAGCAATTCCCAATTCTGGAACGCATGTATATCTGGTCTTGGGCCGAAGACGACACAACCCCGATTCTCCCCAGAACATTTCAAGCACCGCATTTACGCCACCTCTTTCTGAGGCGCGCTACCTTTCCGATTGGATCTCCATCTCCATTGCTCATGACCACCGTGGGCCTCGTCACTCTCGCGCTTGTAGATATCCCGCCATCCGCCTACTTTCCCTCGAGTTATTTACTCACGCGGCTTTCACTCATGCCCCAGCTGGAGATTCTATCGATCCAATTCTGCTCCCCTCTTCCTAACCGTAGTGTTGAAAGACAATTATTGGATACCCCGATCATGACGCACATCACGCTTCCTAACCTTCGCGCGTTTTCATTCAAGGGTGTTAGCGCTTATCTGGAAGGCCTTCTTACTCAAATCAGCGCCCCTGTCCTGAGCGAGCTCATAATTATGCTGTTCAATCAACTGACCTTCACCGTCCCACGTCTCTTGCAGTTCATGAACGCATCAGAAATCCTCAGCTTTAATACCGTTCAGCTCGCTTTCGGCGATGCTATCGCTGAGTTAGTGGCGTCCCAACTTGGAGGACAGAGGAACTACCCCTTCAGGGCGCGGATCATGTGCAGACACCTCGACTGGCAGGTATCATCCGCAGCCCAGATTCTCGATACACTTCAGCCAGTACTCTCTGCTGTGGAGAAACTCACGCTCAGCCACAGAAAGCACAATCGATCGTCAGAGTGGCACAACGAGGTCGATCGCACATTGTGGCGCCAACTTCTCAGACCATTCAGCAATTTGAAGACTCTTCATGTGCAGAACTCTCTTGTTGACAAACTTGCTCGTTCTCTACAAACCGACGGTGGAGAGCCACCGCTGGAGCTCCTTCCTAACCTGAAAGAGGTTGAATATTCTGGGGGAGACGATGCTCGGGACGCACTTACACCATTCATCGATGAACGACAGGCAGCAGGCCACCCTGTGAACTTGACCAAGGTCGATGCTAAAGTCATCCGGCGTTCGGTGTGATCGTGAGCCAGGGATTATGGGGAGCGCGGCAACTGAACGAGTGGCCGAATCGACCGCGATATTTGGAGCATAATATGTCGTTATCCATCTATTCATCTTCCACTGACCCCCATACCAATGCTAACTCTTGTCCTCATCGAGAGCATGAACATCCGAGTTATCGAGATCGCGACACCAATCTTCACCCATCTCTTCGTTTCCATTCCATCTCCGCAAGCTCTTCCTTTACTTCCTATAACTATGATTTTTACCATTCCTTCCCACCGCTTTCCTCGATGATCGCATAAGTCACGCGTATGTATTATCTACTCTCGTTCTTGTTTGAGGCAGAATGACATTCCACTCTCATGTATATACGTGTACACTACCGGAGTTTTTTTTTTGCCTTAAACGTGTGCCTCGTACGTAGCACGGAAAAACTGCTGGCATCCGCTCTGTGGAGTAATCAAGTCCCCCGTGTGAAGCACGACAGTGTCGGCATTGTCCTACGACGACAAAAGGCACGGAGCCACTGGATGCCACTGGCATTCGGCGGGATACACTGCAATCCGAGGGATCTAAGGATGCCACGCCATACAGATGCAAAGCGTCGATACCTAGGAGAGAAAGGACAACACTGGTCTCGACACCCCTCCCAGTGATTTCGCTTTAGTCTGCAGGAGAGATGTGAGCAGTCAAGTCGCGCACTTTATGTCGATTTCAAGTCCTCCTCGATCCGTTGGTCCGTTGACTAGTACCACACGCCGGGCGTCCGCGTATCACCTTATGCTGCCTCTCCACTAGCATTGTGCTTCGTGCGCAAGACACTCACCTCCAGTTCTCCATTTCCCGCAGCAATATCAGCAATTCCAGCTCACAGAGGCCAACCGCCTCCAGTTAAAGTATCAACGCAACGTCGACCTGTTGACCATATAGACTTTGGAAAGGGAACCCCCACTGAACGCAATGTTATATCACACTGGGCTGATACGCGATATCCACGAGGTCCGTGTTTTCTCCTTCCTTCCTATCCACCTGTTCCCCTTTTCGGCGCCACCACTGAGGCAAGTGTATGCGTGGCGAAGGATAGGAAAGGATAATGTCGGCGCGGAGAGAGACGGATGGTTGGAGAAGGGGATCACAGTCCAGAGCGTGGCAACGTTCTGTGACTGGGACGCAAAGTCGGCGGCGACAGGCGAACTAAACAGGAATATGATAGACACCCCTGGTGTGCCTAGTATCGCCATTGTTCCTCAACCTCCGTTTTTGGGGCTCATCTTAGCCTGACTCTATTCCTACAATGACAAAAGGCAAGGAGCCACAGGGTGCCCTTCAGCGGGATACACCGCTTCAATCCGAGGGATGTGAGGATGCCACGCCATACAGATGCAAAACGTTGATATCTAGGAGAAAGGACAACATTGGTCTCGACACGCCTTCCAGTGACTTCGGTTTAGTCTGCAGGAGATATGTGAGCGGCCTCGTCGCGTCAAAGTGTGCCAATTTGAAGGTCTCTATCCGCTGATCTGCTGACTGCCACACGCGGGGCGTGTCCCTCTCCTCTTGCATTGAGCTTCATGCGCAAGACACTCACCCTCCAGTTCCCCGTTTCTCGCAGCAATATCATCAGTGATTCCAGCTCAGAGGCAACTACCTCCCGTTAAAGTATTAACGCAACGTCAACGTGTTGACCCATATAGACTCGGGAAAGAGAACCCCCACTGAATGCAATCTTATATTACACTGGGCGGATGCGCGAAATCCACGAGGCCCGTGTTTTCTCCTTCCTTCCTGTCAACCCTTCTGGCCTTTCGGCGCCACCGCTGAGATGAGTGTATGCGGGGCGAAGGTGATAGGAAAGAGAGAGACGGATGGTGCGAGAAGGGGGTCACAATCCAGAGCGCGGCAACGTTCTGTGACTGGGACACAAAGTTGGCGGCGACAGACGAACTGGACAGAAAAGTAGTATGCGATCAAAATCATAGACACCCCTGGTGTGCCTGTCGCCATTTTCCTTCAACCTCCGTTCTTGGGGTTCATTTTAGGCTGACTCTATCTAGGCCATGTAGACTTTAGGATCGAGTCCGAGTGCGCTTTGTGTGTCCCCAACGGAGTCATGACTCCGTATCAATAGAGTCAAACGATCACTGTCGACCAGCATATGCGGCGGTATAACTTGAACGTTTCTCCACCATCTTTCATTAACAAGATGGACACGTGTGCTTCGTTTCTCTTTCTTAACTAGTAGCTCTCGCTCTTTTCTGATGGACGCTTGCAGACCTCGCGCGAACCCCTGGCGGGTAATCACCCAGATCTGGACAAAGCCTCGTATACCGACTGTTACAGTTCAGGTTCCCATTGGCGTAGAGGATCAATTCGAGCGTGTCATTGACCTTGTCCTGTCCATAACTTCCCAGTCCGGGGTAGCGCCCCCCCCCCCAACTTCTACCTTTCACCCCTGAATGAAACTGTCTGCGCTCGACTCCACGTTCAGTGCGTTCGCGGCACAGCCACTTCCAACAATTGACTACCTCGTGGCTATCCACGCAGCCAAGGCAGCCATACAGGGTGGACAGCACAGCAGCAGGCGCAGTTATATGGATCACATGCGCTGCCCTCCCGACCAGCAAAAGCGCAGCTAGCCCGCCCAACAGCGAGTACGAGCGCCAACCAGCCAGTGACGTCTATGAGGGGCCGCCATGCTGGCGGCAGGTATGGCGGAAGGATCTTGGGATCGGAGGTACTAGGTGCAATAGTAGTGGCGGCGGCGGTGTTGGAGGGCAAAAGTAGTAGCCGTGGGCCCGGGTGTTAGTGCTGTGGCATGTTGTAGATAGGCTTGGAGGATATTGAGAAAACTTAAATTCCGAGACGATGTCATCGGGGGCAAGATGAGTACGCCCACGTTTTGCTATTTCCGTCCCTGTGCAGATGATTGCGCAAGCGTCTTTTCTTGTTGGACGAATGAGCGTATCCAGAGTCGCACGTGCTAACGCCGTTACTACCAAGTCCCCCAGTTATTGAGCAACTGCCAGTGCCAGTGGGTTGGAATTCTCAGTTTTACCAAACACGGCCCGGGAGGAACCCCACGTGATGAAGGTAGGCGCTCGACCGTGACTGCCAGGTGCGAGTTTCCACGTTTGGGTACTGCCAACTTGCCAATACATGCCTTTCGCTCGATCGCATAATCTATCAGACAATTTTTTTTGCCAACGTTCTATCGTAGGACACACTGTACCACTGCAATCTCGCAACAGATACGGTCGCCTAGAATGTCGCGTTACTTGACTTGATGGCGGAACCACCTACAGCGCCTATACAAACACCGAGCTGCATTACATCTCAACTGGTTCGAGGTGTCCTGTGGTCCCACTAGGAAACCTCCGATTGACCTCTTGATGGTGGTCCTGCTCGTGTTTCGGCTCCAGAACAAAGCTTGTCGGCGTCACTGTTCGCGGATACTTTGCGCGCGCTATCCAAGGTGACACAAAGATTTGAGGCAGAAGTCAGAACACGGGCTACAAGATGCAGGTCATCTTGGATGTGAACATGAGAAGCAACAGAGGATAGGTGGTGCGCTCCCTTTCCCTTAGTCGGCGGATGAGAATACTCATATTGCGACCGACCTCCCGAGCACGATCTCAGACCCCGCTCACACCGCTACCAGCGCGGGCGGCCAGTCCCTCCGAATGGATACTGATTGACTTCTCTCTCAAGAACTCACAACCGCAACCACAGCCGCAATCGCACCTCCGACGCCGTGCCTGATGGTGCCAGTGATAGTCCCGCCATCGCCCTCCTCCGCCCCCACACCAGCACCAGCACCTCATACCGCACACATGCACACAATGATTCCCCGGTCCTTGTCCGTGCCTTCTCTGCACTTCGGCATCCCACTCCTCGACTAAACTGGCCGCACTGGACTACATCTTCAGCAGGTTCGCTGCCCAGCCACCTTCGAGAATTGATCGCCTTGCGGGGATCCGTACAGCTAATGCTGCCATAGAAGGTGGACAGCAGCAGTTGCATGGATCACACCCGCTGCCATTCGGACTGGCGCAAGCGCAGGTGCACCGCCCAACTGCGAGTATGACCACAGACCGGTCCGTGATGCCCATGAGCAGCAGTGGCGGCAGCAGCTCGAGCGAAAGAGGCGGAGGTCATAGGGGCAGCTGTGGAGGCGGTGGCGGTGAGTGAAGGGAAGAAAGTTGTCGCTGGCGGTGCTGTGGGTACGTGATAGATCGGTATTTAAGATACAGAAAGGAATTTGGCCCGGGTTTAGTGTCATAGTGGGGATAGGGATGAATTTGTCCACGGTCTGTTATCTAAGTCCCAGTGATGATGGTTTTGATCACGGTGTGGTCTTGTGTCTTTGCCTGCTGCACACATGAAGGTGTTCAGAATTTCCGAGCCGGGCGTCTCGTACTTGGACTGCTATTACTAAGTCTCCTGGTTCTGCAGCAATTGGTCGTTATGCCCCAATCTCACCATGTTTTACTTTGTAAGCCCAATCATACTGTAAACAGAGACCTCGGAACCAGGCGAGGAAGATAGACGCTCAGCTCGGAACCACCCACGGGCATGAGGCTCCTATGACTCGGAGGCCTACTGGCTTCCGAGTCAGTCTCCAACCACACCCTCGCCGTCACTCAATTCCCTAACATGTCCGATTACTTGTCTACCACTACTTATCTCCTACCGATCGGGAAGTTCGGCCAACGTGCACCAGGTCGTGAGTCCCAAGGTTCCCAGGCCCTATCCCTGTTCTGTTCACAGTGACCAACTGGCAAATCAATAGAGCGTACTACATCAGCTAGAACACAGGTTACTGCCAACCTTTTTCCTGGTGCACCAGTGAGAAAGCAGCACAAGCTGCAAAAGATGACAAGTTGAACAATTAAGAATTAGCATGTGACACTGTCAAGGTGTGACACAGCTTGTCACCTGACTCACACAGTATATATAAACTGGGTTTAAAAAAAAACGAAATGAAATTCACACAGTATTCAAAACCCAGTCATCATGCAGGTTATAAAACACATAATAAATTTTATTATTAACTACATAATTACATGTCTAACTACATTATAGTATTGTGCATAAAGGCACATAGTGTGCAGGCACGCGGGTGATGTGCAAGCGATGTGTGGGCATGTGGGCAGTGCACAGGCACGTGGGCGGCGTGTGGGCAGCTTGCAGGTGCACGGGGAGGGCGCGGGCACGAGGGGGGTGCGCCGGCACACGGACGACGCATGGGCGGTGCGCGGGTGTTAAGGCTCGAGGGGCCTTCTGGCACGACTTGTGCAACTAAGCCTAAGGGAGACTTCTGGAGTGATCACGTGCGAGAGCTACGAGCACGGGGTCCTGAGCAAGACGCTATGGCAGTCTTGACGACACGATAAGATAAGCTAGATCTTCGGAGTATTGCGAAGTCACGTGCTGTGACCCTGAGGCAATCTGAGCTAAGTCGTTACAGCTGACTTAGAGGGGCGTGGGAGTAAAGCTAGAGGCCCGAGTGACGACAAATGGCAAGGACAAGAGCGCTTGAGATAGCAGAGCTTAGGTGCAAGGCAAAAAGGGGGCAAAGGCAACTCTCGATTGTAAAGAGAAGTCAAGCTTAGGGCTTGACTGTCCGTAAAGTGAGCTCCTTATATAGGAGCTCTACAGGGAATCACATGTCACCTACTACCGAGTCATAACGAAGGTAGTAGAATGTCCAAGAACATTCTGTGCTAAGTATAGTACCGAGATGAGTCAACGCGAGTCAGGTTCTAAGTATAGTAACGGCCAGATCCGTGGATCTGGCAGTATGAGTCACAGGCCAAGATGATCAGTCAGGAGACAGTAATACTTGTATAGTAAGCAGTCTGAGAAACACGGAAGCGGGGTAAGCATAATATCGTAGTCAAGAGAGGCGGACCGGTAGTCCGCGCAGGAGATCATAACAGTATGCCCTCCCCTAAGGGAACAGCTGCCACGCTGTTCAGTCGGAAGTGGCGGGCTCGCCGGTCAGGGCACGACCGGCGTCGTTGGCGTCGGGGGAGGTCTCGGGTTCGCAGGGGGTCTTGCGCCGCAGGAGGCGCACCACATGCTGGCGGACGGGGACCGGAGCGGGGATAACAGGGGGCGCGCGAGGGCGTGGGGGAGTAGCTGGGGAGGACCAGGAGGGGCCTCGGGCCGACACGTGAACGGGGAGGGTCATGACGATGTTGGTCTCGTGGGTGGCTGGATGACTGCGGATCCAGTAGGACATGGAGGGGAGAATCGGCCGCTCGAGAATCTGGTCGAGCTTTGGGCCGATGCGTGACATAACCGCGGCGTCGTAGAGGCGCATCTCAATGACGCGCAACTGATCTCTAAGCGTGAAGTGGCGGCGAACTAGATCAGTGTCCGCGGCCAACTGGGAAGCGGAATACTTGGCGCGACACGCTGGGGCAGTGAGGAGGTGGTTGTACTCCTGTTCGACCTGGAACTGGAGTCGTCGGATGGTGGTTCGGTAGTGGTGGACCTCCACAGTGACGCCGGCGTCACAAAGGGCGTCGAGCAGGCGGTCTACATGGTGGCGGTACTGGTGGCTCCCTTCCAGGGCCATGAGGTCCCAGTCGTCTACTTCTGGAAGGTGAGCGTCGGGGCGAGGTTTAGCGAAGAGGGGCTCAGCGTAAATGGGTGACGTCATGGTCAGACATCCGAGAATGAGGGGCTCGTCGAGGCAGGTGAAGTGAGCGTAGAAGGTGGCGGGAACTAGTCTATTGTTGTGATCGGGGACAAGGATAAGGTCGCGTTCACCTGGATTGTCGACAAGTCGATCCCATCGCAGGAGATAACCAGAGTGGCCAAGTGCGCTGTCTGGCTGACCGTAGCTTGTATCTCTGGGGCTATTGTGGGGGCGTGAAGCTGCTCCGGTACTTCTTCCTTGACCGGAGGGGGTGGCGGCGATGTCGGCATAGGTGCGCATGATGCCGAAGCGAGGGGCAGGGAGTGATCCTGGCGGCAGAAACTGGACGGCGCAGGCAAGGTCATTGTCGGCAGTCGGTAGTACGGTTGCGATGGTGGCTCCGACGGGCAGCGCTGCGCGAAGGCTGGGGTTGGCTGACTGAGGCGGCTGAGGGCGCAAGACAGGAGTGGTATCTGTAAGGCTGGACTGGATGCTAGAGACGGGAGAGGGGCTCCAGGTGACGTGGCCGTCGCCAATCTGGACGGGGGCATTACAAGTTCCGCAGAAGTTGTCTGAGCTAAGTGGGTGGTCTGAGAGGTCGGGGGCGGAGTGGAGGCTAGGGACATGAGAACTTCGTCGAGAATGCGGTCTACTTCCTCCATGAGCTCTGGTGCTGTCGTCGTCGCTGCTGCTGCTGTTAGTGCTTCTGATGGTGAATATTCTGGCGGCGAAGGGGATGTCCTCGGAGCTCGACTGGTCATCATTCTTGGTGGTTGTTGGCGACGGCGGGGATGAGTCCTGGGCATGGGGACCTTCTTGGATGTTGAGTTGCTGGTTTTTTGGTGAGCCATGGTTGGACATGGAGAGAGGAATAGGCTGGGGGTGGTGTCTGAGGTAAACAAGGCGTGGGGGGTGAACTGGGAGGTGAGGACTTCAAGGCGGCCAAGGCGTGTCTTATATAGGCCTTTCTTATCGCTGTGGGATTATCTCGGTGGAATTGTCGGAGTAAGTTCATGGAATTTTTCAGGTTCTTCCGAGGTTCCCACGTATCTTCTGCTGCGGAGTACCCTTTCCATCTGACTCGGTACTGCGCTTCTTTCTTTCTTCCATATCAGCGGTATTCTAGGATGGCCTCGACTTCGTACTCTGCTTCTCCATTGATAACGTCTGGAGGCGGTTCTGTGAAGTTGGGGCCATGTTCTTTAGTTTCTACATAGGGGGTGAGGAGGCTGGCGTGGAATATGTCGTGGACTCGCCGGATCCTCCACTGCGGGGGAATTGCGACTTG
Source organism: Lactarius sp. MG50 (assembly GCA_003314065.1). Taxonomy (NCBI): domain Eukaryota; kingdom Fungi; phylum Basidiomycota; class Agaricomycetes; order Russulales; family Russulaceae; genus Lactarius; species Lactarius sp. MG50. The sequence goes on along the minus strand of QLOZ01003315.1, from coordinate 13,648 downwards.
GTAAACTACTGGGGAGATGACTCTGGTGATGGCGAAGGGGCCGTAGCATCTTTGAGCGAGTTTCGCGCTTGGCTGGGTGATGTGAATGTTCTTTCCTTCGAGCCAGACCTTCTGTCCTTGGGCAAATGGCCTAAATTGCGCACCTTTTCTTGTGCTGATAAGGGACTGCACGTTCGTCATCACGGTCTGGGCGGCCTTCCGACTCTGATCGATGTGGTCTAGGCGTTCCTGGAGTGATGGCATCTTCTTGGATCTTTGCGGTTGATGGGCACGTGGGACATGGCCCATCAGAAGTTGGAAGGGCGCCTGCTTCATGGTACTGCTGGGCCAGGCATTGTGGACGTATTGTGCAGTGGGTAGGAGGGTGGCCCAGTTGTTCTGCTGGTGGTTAACATAGATGCGAAGGTACTGTTCTAACCACTGATTGGTACGTTCGGATTGGCCATCCGTCTGGGGGTGGTAAGCGGTGCTGATGTTTTGTTCTATGCCGAGTGACTTGCATAGCTCGCGTGGGAAGTGGGAGGCAAAGTGCATGCCTCTGTCGCTGATAATCTTGTGGGGGACGCCGTAATGGGGGAAGACGTTCTGGGCGTAAAGCGCGGCGATTTCTGGTGCGGTCATGGACTCTTTACATGGGATGAAGATGGCGGCCTTCGAACAGTCGTGATCTGTGACTGTCAGGATCGAGTTGAAGCCGTCGGACTGGGGTAACTTGACGATGAGGTCTAGGGCCACCGTCTTGAAGGGCAGGGCCGATGGTTTAGCTGTGATGGGGACAAGGGGAGGCTGAGGTTTCGCTGTGTTGGCTTTCGTGGCTTGGCATGTGGCGCAACCTTTGACATAGGCGAGGACGGTTTCTTTCAGGTTTGGCCACCAGTAGTCTTTAGCAATGAGTAAGCAGGTTTTCAAAATTCCGGGGTGGCCTGCTGTTGCTGAGTCGTGATAGAGGGAGATCACCCCCCTCCTAAGCTCGTTGTCTGCCACGACAACAAGGCGGTCTTTGTGCCACCATCCCCCTCCTGGGCGGCGTTCGAGGGGGAAGGTCTTGGCCCAGGTCGCTAGTGTGGTCTGGTGGTCACGTTGGGCCGCTAGGGTGCGTTCCTCCAAGTCGACGATGGAGGCTGCATTCGTGAATAGCTGGTCAGGGAGTGCGACGATGTCTTCGTTGTCGCTACTGGCTGCGTCGAAGTCTGGTCGGTGGGACAAGGCGTCTGCTCTGTTGGACGCCCCGGGCTTGTGTACGAGGGTGACGTCATAGTCACCGAGGGTGAGGATATACCACACGATCCTCCTGTTGATCTTTTGAGGTGCGCGGTAGTACTGGAGGTTTTTGTGGTCGGTGATGACCACAACTTGATGCTGGGCGCCCATGAGCAAGTGGTGCCAGTGTTCTAGGCCATGCACGATGGTGAGGAATTCCCTATCCCAAATGGGGTAGTTGCGTTCTGTGGCGGTGAAGGTCTTGGAGTCGTAGCCAACTGGTTGGCGGCGCCCTTGGGGGTTGTGCTGGTACAGGATGGTGCCCGTGGCATTCTGGGAGGCATCGACCTCTAGTTCGTAGGGTTGCTCTGGGCCGGGCTGCCACAGGATTGGATCGCTAGTGACGATGTCGATTAGCCGGTCCACTGCGGAGGTGCATTCGTCGGTCCAGATGAAGGGTACTCCTTTCTTCAGGAGCGCTGTGAGGGGTCGCACAATCTCGGCGAACCTGGGGATGAAGGGTCTTTGGTAGCCTAAGACTCCCAGCGTGGATCTGAGCTGCTTGACACTGGTGAGCTTGCAGGGCCACTCCTTGATTCCTCTCAATTTGCTGGACTCGATGCATAGGGACTCGCCGTCGATGATCAGCCCAAGATACTCCACTCTTTGCTGCTTGAAGAGGCACTTCTGGGGTTTGAGGAAGAAGGAGTGCTCCTCCATGAGGTCGAGGAGCTCGTGCACAATCTGTTTGTGCAAGACGTGGTCTAGTGGGGTGGCAACCAGGATGTCGTCCATGTATACGAAGATCATCCTGGGGTACTTGAGTTTCAGTGGGCGTAGTAGCCTATCCATGACGCGCTGAAAGGTGCTGGGGGCGTTGCATTGACCGAAGAGCATAACGCGGGGCTCGAACAGTCCTTGAGGCATCTTGAAGGCGGCCTTCCACTCGTCGCCGTCCTTGATGCGTACATTATGATATCCCCATCGGATATCGAACTTGGTGAACAGGGCGCGTCCCTCTAGGTCTCTCGTGAGGACGTTGATGTCTGGCAGGGGGTATACGTCCCGCACGGTCCAACTGTTGAGCGTGCGGTAGTCCTGGATGGGGCGAAGGGATCCATCCTTCTTTTTGATGAAGAAGAAGGGGGTGGCGTAGGGTGACTTGGAGAGGCGGATGTAGTCCTTTTCAAGGTGCTCCTTGATCCATGCATCCACCACGATCATTTCTTTGGGGTTGAGGGGGTAGACCTTGCAATCCAGGGTTGCGGGGGCGTCTGGTTTCAACTTGATGGCATGGTCGTCCTCTCGGCTGGGCGGGAAGTGCTGCGCTTCCTTTTCTGAGAACACTCGCCAATGTCACGCGTATTCTCGCAGCACATCGGCGGCTGTCGGGGTGGTTCGCTCTTTATGTGCGCGAATGGCCCATTCTTGCGCTATGTTAGTGTGGTTAATTTGGAGGACGAGGCTGTCTCCTTCCTCCCATTTTGTGGCATGCAGCGTGTGTCCGAGGAGCTGGGCATAGCGGAGCACTGTTCTTAGTTGATCCGGCGCCTTCTGGCTTGTCGCGGCTAGCGTGATGGGCCCTCCCGCTATCGTCTTCTTGGTCCAGTCAATGGTAGGGTTAAATGCGTGAAGCCAAGGGAATCCTAGGATGGTCCGATCTCGCCCTAGATTGGCGAGGTAGAAGCGTTGGACCTGTTGTCTTTTCCCTTGGGTGATGAGGAGGTCGCAGTATGTGGTGATTCGTCCACTGCGATTTTCGGTCCCATCAACGTTGTACAGGAGGCGGGGCTGGGGTAGTAGGCGGGGCGTTAACTTCATTCTTCTGGCAGCTTTTCGATCGATGAAATTGTCGGTCGCACCGCTGTCTACTAGCGCAACTTCTTCAGCCTTCCCATGTATGTTCGAAAGTGTAAACTTGGCATTGATACTATTTCAATTCGAAACATACATGGTACAAATACGCGAGGCTTGGTCCCAGGCTGATGGGTCAAGCCACTTTAAAAATCCAGATCTTCCTCTATGATCTGATCAAACATATGGGTGCGATCATCGGCATTCATGGAATGTAGCTGAGACATGATATCGGAGGGCGCAGTTTGGCTAGCGCTATCTTCTGGGGCAATGGACGGCGCGACTTCGCTCTCGGCTTCGGCTACTCTGGTGCGGGGTGCGGGACGCTTCTGCGGCTTCTTGGGGCACTTGAAGGCGCGGTGTCCGACTTCTTTACAATAGTAGCACTTGTTTTCTGCGAAGAGTTTCTTTCTTTCTGCCTCGGTGAGCCGCCTGCGGGTCTTGGTGGCATTGACGTCCATTGGGACTGGAACGTTATTTCTATTTTGTCTGGGGGCTACTGTGGACGTCGCTCTAGGGATGGGGCATGACTGCGAGAAGGCGCGCATCATGGGCGAAGGGCCTAGTTCTGCGTCGATCTGGGCTTGTCTGAGGACTTCCTTGTGCGCGGCCGTTTTCCAGTCGTCTAGAGTTGCGGGGATGACGTCCCTGCTGAGCACTTTTAGGGCGATGCCTCATCTGAGGCCTTTCTTGAATAAATCTAGGGTCCCTCTGTCAGTCGGGGACCATCCTGCGCCTAGGACGTAGTGATCGAAGGACACAATGAAGCCGTCAACGTCGTTCCCTTGCATTCTGAGGTTCAGGAGTTTCTTATATGCGTCTTGGGCCTTTGCCGTATCTGTGAATGCGTTGGTAAAGGCGGTCTCGAACTCCGTCCATAGGGCCTTGTCATTGCAGGCTAGGGGATCGATGTTTCTGGTAATTTTCTCTGTGAGTGCGCGCTCCTGGGCATTGTTCCAGTCGTCGACATGGGGTCCCTTGATAAACGAGAGAGCAAGGGCGACCCTGTTAAACGGGATGATGATGTTCTCGGACTGGCTGTTAAGGATTCTGTAGAGTCGGAACTCCCTGAGGAATCTGTCACTTTTATTACGATCTCCTTCGAAGATTGTGGGCTTGTTTCCTCCTTTGAGTTCCTGGTTTGCTTGGGGTGCTGGGGCTGGTGCTGCCATGACTGGGGCGGGCACAGGTGGTAACTGGGGTTGCTGAAGTATTTGTGGCGGCGCGGTAGGTTGCGCGGCTGCGTGGGCTATCTGGAGGAGCTGCGGAGTCTCCTGTGTTTCTGGGTTCAGGGGGTGTGTCCCTTGAAGGGTTGCGACGTTCTGGAGCCCCTGGGCGATGAACTCTTCTAGTGGGGAGACGGCGTGGGGACCTGGTGTCGGCTCGTCGCCTTCGTCTGCGCTGTGGAAGGATGATGCGGTGGTACTTGTGTCGGGCTGATCGACTTCGATTGGCTCGGGTGATTCTGGTTTAAAGGAGCTGTGGCCGAGCCCTGTCTCGTCGGCGTATTCCTTCTCTACTATGGCACTGCGGTGCGTGTAGTAGGTATCTGTGTCATAAGCGATGAAGTACCAATCGTCGTTGATGTACTCGATTGGTCTTTCCTGGATTCCCGATACTGTGGGTACTCTGATGTGGTAGCACCACCTAGTATTTTCTTGGTTTCTGCGCCAATGGGCATCTCTGGTGATATAGTCTGGTAAGTCGGCGGCGTCTCTGGTGGTAACCTGGACTCGGGGTTCTTGGCTAAGGTCTAGTCTGATTTCTTCCAGAGTGGTGGCGGCGCTCTAGGGGAAATCCTGCAGCCTCGAAGAAGGCGATGAGGATGAGATCGAGTTCGGCAGCGATCTCCTGGATCTGGGTTAGCAGGGCGGTGATGACTCTGTGAGTGTGATTGGGTCCCTCGCGGCAGGTTGTGGGACAATCGAGGGCGTGTAGTCTGGCGTCCTCCTGGGCTCGGATATACTGCTGGGTTACGAGCTGGATGGCTGTGTCTAGGTTCTCGGTGTTTATCTCTCTGGTGGTGGGGAACCGATGTTGCTCCAGGGCGGGAAACTGAGTTCTAAAAGCTGGTAAGCTGCTTCGAGCTGATCTGAGCGCTCACGCCACTCGGCGTAGAGGTATCTGTATACGGTTTGCTCAATCTCAAGTCCTAGGTGACTCGTGTTTCTGATTGCTTGGCAGGTGACTTGGCACACCCAATTGTGTGTGGCGATAGCGGCGTCTAAGGACTGTGCCCAATGATCTAGATTTGCCTTCTGCTGATAAAGGGCTTCTCGACGCTGGAGGTACTTGGTGTATAGGCGATGGCGATCGTCCTCCAGAATTACTTGGAGTTGTGGTATGGGCAGTACTGACTGGCACAGAAGTACGAGTGAAGGCCTGCATGGCGTTCCTGACATGTTTCGTGCTTCTGGGCTCCTGGGACAAAGGTAGTAGCGTGCAGCGAGGCTAGTACCTTGAAGGTGTTTTGGTTGGGTGGTCTAGGGTATTCTTCCTTTAGGCTAGAACATTTGTGGGGGCGCACCATCCACAAGCGTAAAGGGAAGCTTGACTTATGTTAAGGCTCGAGGGGCCTTCTGGCACGACTTGTGCAACTAAGCCTAAGGGAGACTTCTGGAGTGATCACATGCGAGAGCTACGAGCACGGGGTCCTGAGCAAGACGCTATGGCGGTCTTGACGACACGATAAGATAAGCTAGATCTTCGGAGTATTGCGAAGTCATGTGCTGTGACCCTGAGGCAATCTGAGCTAAGTCGTTACAGCCGACTTAGAGGGGCGTGGGAGTAAAGCTAGAGGCCCGAGTGACGACAAATGGCAAGGACAAGAGCGCTTGAGATAGCAGAGCTTAGGTGCAAGGCAAAAAGGGGGCAAAGGCAACTCTCGATTGTAAAGAGAAGTCAAGCTTAGGGCTTGACTGTCCGTAAAGTGAGCTCCTTATATAGGAGCTCTACAGGGAATCACATGTCACCTACTACCGAGTCATAACGAAGGTAGTAGAATGTCCAAGAACATTCTGTGCTAAGTATAGTACCGAGATGAGTCAACGCGAGTCAGGTTCTAAGTATAGTAATGGCCAGATCCGTGGATCTGGCAGTATGAGTCACAGGCCAAGATGATCAGTCAGGAGACAGTAATACTTGTATAGTAAGCAGTCCGAGAAACACGGAAGCGGGGTAAGCATAATATCGTAGTCAAGAGAGGTGGACCGGTAGTCTGCGCAGGAGATCGTAACAGCGGGTACGTGGGTGGCATGCAGGCAGCTTGCAGGTGCGCGGGGGGGGGGGGNNNNGGCACGAGGGGGGCGCACGGGCACGGGGACGACGCACGGGCAGTGTGCGGGTAGGTGGGCGGTGCGCGGGCGGTGTGCAGGCACATGGGCGGCGTGCGGGCATGTGAGGGGTGCGTGGCAGCGCACGGGCGATGTGCGGATGGTGCCTGGGTACGTGAGCGGCACGCGGGCGATGTGTGGACGCGCTAGCAATGGAGACGTGTGCAGGTGAGGTGGGAGTGGGCAGGAACCCCCTCTGTCCCACGTTGGACAAGGGAGGGGAGGAGAGCGTCCTCATTGATAATGGGGCTGTCATCATCAGAGAACAGATATACAAAAAAAAAAAAACTTATCTTGTAGGCCCAAGGGGCTTTCCTAGCCACTCGAGCCCAAGTCTTGCTGTTCAAATCGGGGTTGGCAAAGCGAAAAGTGGGTCTTGTATTTGGAGCGAGGGGATGATTGGAAAAAAGTGACTCACGGAAATCAACATGGTCATGTGATCGCTCACCCGGTTTTTTTTTCCACTAAGTTAGTTCCAAGTGCGAGACTTCAACTTCCTTTCTCCCCCCTTCAAGAGTCAGGACACGCGAGGGCTTTCCCTTGTTTTCGAACTGCCACCCCCTTCCCTCACTCCAAAAGCAAGATGGAGGGGGATTCTGTCTCTGTCTGTTCCTCACTTGCCGACCCCCACCCTCGCTGCAAACGCGAGACTGATGGAGCGGCTAGGAAAGCCTTGAGCCCATAAGATAAGTCTTTTTTTTTGTATATTTGTTCCCTGCTAACAAGTCTCTGTTGATGATAGCCTCGTGGCCGCACGCCCCCATGTGCCTGCACGCCGCTCGCATGCCCGTGCACAGTCCGCACATCACCCAGGCACCGCCCTCATGCACGCGTGCCGCTCACCTGCCCGCACATCGCCCGTGCCGCCCTCGTGCCTGCACACCCCTGGTTGTTACAACCACGCTGCCTCTGTGCACTGAACTAGCCCTTGCGCAGTCTATGGGACTTGCGACAAGGTACCTGACAAGACAAGGATGGAAATTGGGACCTCCCTGGGAGGCCCTACGATGCTATGCGATTGAATTACAGTACGAGACTGGAACTGACACTGAACTGGACTAATTAGGAAGGAGCTCCTAGCCTCATGCTACGAGCGCATGGTTGTGGCAGACGCATGGCACTGCAGGTGCATGCATGTCTCACATCACATCGGCACATCACCATACGCTGAAGGTGTGCTTCCTAGGCCCTAGGGCATGGTGCAGATGTGTTCCGGCATGTGGACAAGCCATGCGTCATTATGATAACGGTTTCTTAGATGATTGGACGCTTGGACTAACCCTTGACCTCATACCCTACGTGCGTCCATCAGATTGAACTAGAACGCTGCCGCGCCCTTATGGCGTGTGCTCTGGACCTCTATGACGACATGGGCCCTATGCCCTGACACTTACGCGTCCCTCTTGATAGGGGCTTGACTGGTTTACTATAAGTAGTACGCATCTTGGACATGTAAGACTGAGACTCGACCTCTTAGCAATTCAGCCTACTTGACCCTTGGAATCCCTGCAGTGGGAAGCACCCCAAGGTTAGAATGAACCAGAACAGACCCCAAAGGACCACCAGTACACTCCGCTTCTTGCTCTATCCCCTTGTTTCTCCTCCCTTGTATTCAGGGAACCTTTGGCCCCTCACACCTTTGTGCTTGAGTCACCAAGTGCGCCAGAACACTTGTGCACCGAGTCACTTGTGCACTACCAGAAAGGCCTACATATTGAGCCTCAGCAATCAATAGGAGACACCACAGTTGGCCTACGTCTTGAGCCACAGTAATCAAGAGGAGACACCACAGAAGGCCTACGTATTGAGCCTTAGCAATCAATAGGAGAACCACAATATAACGCCCACAGTACCCGCGGTACTACCCCACGAAGCAGGACTTGGGCTGAACCAAGTCACAGACAGCACGCCGCTAAGAATGCCCAAGGCTGAGCGTAACACTGGTGCCCACACACCCCCCATGTGCCCGCGCCGCTCGCATGCCCGTGCACTGCCCGCACATCGCCCGCGTGTCCACGCACTGCCCACACTGCGTTGCTCGCATGCCCACACACCATCCGCACATCACCTGCATGCGGCGCGCATGCCCATGCACCGCCATCGTGCCCGCACGCTCCCTGCATGCCCATGCAATGTCCGCGTGCCCGCACACCCCCCACGTGTCCGCGCACCTCCTGCGTGCTGCTCGCGTGCCTGTGCACTGTCCGCGCTTCATCTGCGCGCTGCCCGTGCACCACCATCGTGCCCACACGCTGCCTGCACATCATTCGCATGCTGCCCACGTGCCCGCGCATTGCCGATCCTGAAGGTAAATAGGTATTATTTTTGTAGCTTAGTTAGATAGAACATAAATGTAATAATATGTAATAATAAGGTTTAAATAATTTTTTTGTGGATAACCCTGCACTGGGGTTAACTGTGTCACAGTGTCACACCCTATAATTGGAATTTGTGTGCTTGTTGAGCTTTTTAGGACTTTTCAAACTTGTCCTGCTTGCTAGCAATCATTTGGTGAGGAGCTTGTAGAAATTTTTACATGGCCTGTGAACTGGTCAACTTGCAAACTTTTGGGGGTTGTACAAGGTTGTACAAGGTTGTACAACCTTGTACAACCCCTAGAAAGTAGCCTGTCAAAATACAGATGTAGCCTGAGCAAGATAAGACACTCACCTTTTAATACCCTCAACGATGACGTGCTTCTCCATGTATTCTATCTCTATCAACTAGACGTTCCGGATGAATATGATGAAGATGGTGAGCTCAACTTCCATTGGGATGGCCAACGTTGGTGGTACAAGTTGGCACAAGTTTGCCGGTGGTGGCGGTATCTCATACTTGCATTGCCATCACAGCTGGATCTTCATCTTCTATGCACCAATGGTGTGCATATAGCGAACATGCTGGCACATTCGCCACCCCTGCCACTCATCATCTATTATGACGAAGACGATCGTGAGACAAGTGAGGAAGATGAAGAGGGTATTTTGCTTGCGCTCAAGCACAGCAATCGTGTCCATTATATTGCCCTTGATTTACCATCCCCAAAATTGCGGAAGATCATCACAACTATGGATGAGCAATTCCCAATTCTGGACCGCATGTATATCTGGTCTCAGACTGAAGATGACCGTGACACAACCCCGATTCTCCCCAGAACATTTCAAGCACCGCATTTATGCCACCTCCTTTTGTTTTCCACTGCCATTCCGATTGGATCTCCATTACTCACGACTACCGTGGGCCTCGTCACTCTCTTGCTTCTAAATATCCCGCCATCCACCTACTTCCCCTGTCACGCCCACGATCTGGGCGTACCTCCACTGGCGATGGAGGGGGTGTAGGCAACGATGGGGACTGAGGACGCGAAAGCGGCAAGAGGTCTGCGTACCTCTCCCTGGCTGGAGTACTCTTATGGCGTCTGATACTAAGTCCCTTCCCCTTCTTAAGCATCAAGCGTTGATACTTCTAAGGGTGCAAAGTCTGGCAATCAGCCAGAGGAGCGGTGGTTCACAAGAGAGGACACAAGACCGTTCACTGTGTTAAGATTACAAGAGAACAGACTTAAGGTCTGTCCTAAGCGTAGTACGTGGTATAAGTACAAGTAACTATGAGTCAGAGTGAGTAGCTATGAGTCAGAGCGAGTCAGTATGAGTCAGAGTGTCCCTAGGACACTAGTAAGCAGTCCGAGTCATCAGGAGTCATAGTACAGTAGGTGAGTCATGAAGCGTGAGCCAGTAAGGTGTCTGGACGGCGCATGCGCAGAGGTGTACAGATGTAGCACTAGTGGATGCGCGTCGGTCCAAGTGGTCTGTCAGACCCGGTGGTAAGTAATGGTACAGCAATGAGATGCGAGAGCAGAGTCACGGGCCGTAGGGGCCCGGCAGTCCATAGAGTCGAGTAGCTAGTAGCGTCCCGCCTCCCTGTGGGCAACAAGGAAGGAGGATGCCACTGTCCATCGAAGCGCAAAATGGTAAACATAGTAAAAAAGTAAAAATGAAGCGTACAAGTCCGTTGATCGTGACATCATCCCCCTCCTAAGGCCAGTGACTGCCCTCAGTCACTACCTTGGTTGGTCCAATCATAAGCGTCCATGGCCTGCGCGTCATAGCCGTCGGAGATGGTGGGGTCTGCAGGGGTGGGTGCGGGGTCGAGGATGGGGTAAGCAAGGTCAGGGCTGTGTCCCCTTGCCCTGGAGAGGCGTGCAATGAGGGAGTAGGGGCCGGGAGGCGGCGGGCGACCGAAGATACATGTGGCGAGGGTGCGCTCCTCAGGGCGTTGGGTGTAGCCTTCCCCAGCCTTCCGCAGGGCTTCGCGTAGGCGTGAGTCGGGGCAGTAGTTGAGGACTTGATCCTCAGGAGTGTCGAGGGGTGCGTGCGCGCTGGTCATGTAGGGATAGAGGATATTGTAAGCATCCACCGCAGAGAGGCGTTGCATAGCCTGGTGCCTCTGGCCCTTGTGGTAGCTTAGCCTCCTTGAGTGGTAGTCCAAGAGCCTCTTGGATTCCGCCATATGCCTCTTCTCCATCTCGATGTCCACTGCATGCGATTCGATCGCCATCTCCGCCACGCGTAGTCATTCCACTTCCCCTATCATGTACAGGTCCCCCAGGGCCTTGAGGGCATCGTCCACGTGATTGTAGAAGGCACCAGTGTCGCCACCTTCATTGGCGAAGATGGAGACCTGGCGAGGGGTGAGCTGGGGGAGTGGGCGGTAGGAGTTCTCAGGGACGGGGCGAGCGCGGAGGGGGAATGTGTAGGTGACTTTGTTTTGGCCCATGGTGGCCATGATGATGGGGTCCTTCGCACTGAACATGAAGGCGACGTACTTCGGGACGACTAGGTGGCCTGAGCCATCCTGGATACACTCCGACCAGTACCAGGGGGAGGAAGGGGAGTTGACACGGAAGGGTGGCCTGGATGGTCGGCCTCAGTGGCTCCTTCAGTTGCCGCCTCCAGTTCTATCGCAGTGAGGGGGCACCAGCAGTCCTCCTCCATCTTCTTCCTCCATCCTGGGGTTCCAGGACCTTTGTCCTGCTCAATGCTGGTGCGTAGGGAGGTGGTGGCGTTGATGACGGTGATGTGGGTATCTTCATCGTCAATGGTGTCAATAATTTCAGCGATCGTGGCATTGAGACGTGCCACGATCTCCTCCCCAGTCTGCAGGCCCCGCATGTCAATGGCAAAGGAGGGTCCTTCCGGCTCAGAGTTACCCCAGGGGAGCTCATGGCTTTCCTGGTCCAGGAGGATGAGGCCAGGGGTATGGGTGAAGACAGGAGTGGGAGAGTCCGGAGTGGAGGTGGTGGTAGGGTCAGCGGTGAGGGTGTCTAAGGTTTCAACTGGGGGGAGCTCGATGTCGGACATGGGGGAGGCAGGGTGAGATGTGAGTGGGGGGATGTTCAGCGCGGCAGTGAATTCTGCGTAGTCCCCTTGGTAGATTGGGGAACCGGGCGCGGAGGAAGTAACAGACGAAGAAGACATGTAAGTAGGAGGATGATGACGAGGGTGACGGGCCACAGCGTTTTTTGTGTAGGGATGGAAGCGTTGGGGGGAAGAAGAGTAACGGAAGGCTGAGGGGTGTACTGAAGCCACAGTTGTGAGGAAGCCAGGTGGGTAGGATGCAGAAAAAGAGTTGGGGTGTTTCTTAGCGGTTTTATAGGCTGTCTTATTACGTGCCATTTCAGTCTTAGCCTGGTTTACAGATGGGGCCGGTGCTTTAGAGCGGGAAGGTGTGCAGGACTGGTACAGGTTCTCAGGGTAGCCAGGGACTGCAGAGAGAAGAAGCGACTGCGAGCGAAGTGGCGTTGGTGGACTGGGACTGGCTGGCACAGGCGGGAACATCGGGAGACTCGTTGAGCTGGCCATACTGTATCTGGGCAAGGTTGGTGCTGGTGGTGCTGGTGGGCCACCGCTCAGAGAATTTGGGGATATGCAGGCCAGGTGAGCGTCTCTGGTTCTCACCCCCCTCCTAGGTCTCACAGCGCCTCGATGTGCCTTAGTCTTCTGATCGAATTCCCTGACTAAGTCCGGTGCGAATACACCTGTAGCTGGTTCCCAGGTGTTGTCAGCGTGTGGGTAGTTTCTCCACTTGATTAGGTACTGGTGTTCGCGTGTTCTGCCCCAGTAGCGCTCTCCCATGATGCGTTCGACTTCCCATTCTGGTGCACCTTCGATGATTTCAGGTGGGGGACGTGTGTAATTGGGTCCATGAGCGCTTGTTTCTTGGTAAGGCATCAAAAGATTGACATGAAACACATTATGAATCATCCATGATGGTGGCAACTCGAGTTGGTAAGCTACTGGGGAGATGACTGATGTGATTTGGAAGGGTCCAAAGCGTTTAGGTGCTAGCTTAGTACTAGGGTAATAGGTTTTGATATGGCGCCCTTCTAGCCAGACCTTCTGATCCTTGTGAAAACGAGGTGTTACTGTCTTTGGTGGCGCATTCAAGAGTGCTTGTGCACGTGTTCTCGCATTGGTAATATGTGTGAGGCAGTCCTGTACTGCTGGCGGGTCTGTGGGATCATTGTCTATTGTGCATTGGGGTTGGTAGCCAAAGAGGAGTTCGTGCGCCGTGAGTTTGGTGCGGTCGTGCGGCCAGGAGTTGAATACAAACTCTGCCATGGGGAGATAGTAAGCCCACTGGTCCTGTTGGTCTGGAACCCAGAGGCGTAGGTACTGCTCTACTTGTTGATTGGCGCGTTCGCTTTGGCCATCTGTCCTGGGGTGGAATGCGGTGCTAATGTTTTGCTTAGCGTGCACGCTCTTTGTCAGTGCACGCGCAAAGTGTGATGTGAATCTGGGGTCACGATCTGAGATGATGCGCCTTGGCAGTCCAAACCAGGGTACGATGTGACGGAAGTACAGGGTGGCTACACCTTTGCCTGTGATGGTGGTAGAGCAGGGGAGGAAGCGTGCTGCTTTGGAACAGCCTTGGTTGACAATGGTGAGGATGGCATTGTATCCTGCGGAAAGGGGGAGGTCTGTGATTAGATCCATGGAAACGCTTGGGAAGGGTCCTTTTTTTGCAGGAACGTTGATGGGGAATAATGCTGCCCTGGGCTGTGTGGTGCGTGTCTTAGTTTCTTGACATTTAGCGCATCCTTGTACATATTCTTTGGCGAATTGCTCAAGTTCCTTCCCTCTTTCATAGTGTCTGTGTAGTAGTGCGAGTGTGTTCTTCACTCCTGGGTGTCCAGCGAGTGTGTTACGTTCTGCGGACTTGTACGCTTTCATTTTTACTTTCTATCACTCCACGCTTCGGCT
>QLOZ01003311.1:14238-28100 GCA_003314065.1 Lactarius sp. MG50 | reverse complement strand
TGCACTCACGGCAGGCGGATAGAGTGTTGATCGTGGTGGGGCACACGTCCGCTGCCCGAGTTTACAAATTTCCAACTGACCCACGGGTTCGATGCAGAACACACCAAGCTGACTCGGAGCGCAGCTGCGGCAGGAAGCGCAGCAATGGAGAGATCAACGCCTGCGCCAGGAGGAGACCTTACGTGGAGAATCAATGCCTGGAAAGACCAATTCCTTCGAATCGACGCAGAGCATGCGCACCTTCTCAACCAGTTATCTTCACAGGTACGCTAGCTTAACAATATGCCTCCTCGAGCAACATCGCTACCCTGACCTGTTCCAACCATAGGCTACGCTCGCACACACTCCAAAGCGAGTCCCAATTCGGACAGTCGATCCTCCACGAAGCGTGCGTCCACATCGTCACCAACTGCACGCGCCGACAAGCATCAGTGTGAGCACCGACCACACTCACCCACGAAGGTGCTACCACCCCCTCGGGTGGTCCACCGCGTTCAGGCGGTAATCGAGGCCTAGTGTTGCCGCGGTCCCGGCCCTGGGCCAGTTTTATACCATAATCGAGTCATGATTGAAACGGCGCGGTTTCAATCATGACTTGGTTTGGTTTAAAACCGGCCCGAGGCCGGGACCGCGGCAACACTATCGAGGCCCCCGTAAAAGAAGAAGAGGTGGAAGGAGAGTGCTGTGAGCTGGACACGGAGAGGCCGCCGGATCATACATCAACGCCCACCGGCGGCGGCGACGTGAGACGGCGCAAGTTCAGTGCCGGCTCGCATCATAGGATCGAGGTCGCGCGTTCGGACTCTGCTGATGAGGGTGAGGAAGGGCCGTCGGATTAGGCCTCAGGCGGAGAATACGTAGACGAAGAGGAGGTTGAGAATGCCGGGATGGGTACGCTCACAGCACGCGGGAAGACCATGCCACGGGGCCAAAAACACATCTTCCAGCAGCCAGATGAAGAGGACGACGAGTTGATGATGTATGCCAGCTTGAAGTTGCTTCCTCTATCCTACTCACTCAACACTCGCCCATCGTTTGTTGCCCCGGCCAACTGACTTCACGGATGATCCGCAGAAGACCCACCCGCACGTTGAAATCCACGTCCCGCAACTCCCGTGTCGCAAGAGCGTCATTAATGTCACGGCGCAGCGTCTATCAGCGACGAACGTTTCAGCACAGAAGCGTAGGACGACGGAGACGGGCCCAGGGAGTGCGGCACGCGCGAAGTGGCGAAGATGGCCCAGACCTCCCCCTCTTCTGCTTCCCGTCCCTCTTATCGATATCGCTTTCTGTATTTATTACCCACTCATGCTTTCTATATATCGATTAACCATTTCTCCATTTCCGACTGGACCACATTCTCACGCCGGGGTTTTCATGAATATTAAATGGATGGTAAGGTATCGCAAGTAGAGGCACTCCATGTATTACGCGCTACGCCGAGGATGAACGATATGTGGTACAGTACATCAGAAGTTCATGCGATCCAGGTCCTCTGGGAAAATTACAGGATGTAACCATAGGAATTCACGCAGCTTGCCGCTGACATGCCCGTTCATTGTGGCGCTCTTCTTGAGGCCGCGTTGCGTTGCGAAGAGCGCGCTATCAAGGATAGAACCCATGGTGAGCACGCCGTCCACAATGGCACATGTTCTGTTCGCGTATCAGGACGTTCTGGATTAGGGGGAAGGAGATAGGAACCTACGAAGTCAAAAAGTGCGCAAACGACTGTCGCGTTTCGCGATGCGCAACGAGGATAGGCGAGATTTCGTAACTGAGGAACACACCTACACGGTTGTTGCGAGATCAGTCTCCCGCTGTTCACACAACACAGACCGAGCCATACATCAACCTGGTATGCCGGCAGCACCGTGATGTATTTGTAAACCTTCGTTTGTGTTGCCTTCCTGGCCCGCCATGAGGTCACGCTCAAAGTGTGACGCTATACTGGTGCGAGTTGACGATCTAGCCGTCTAGGGTACGGAATTGTATCGATACGATCTTGAGGGAGTAGTGGAACATGTATTGTGCTTTCGACGTCTGTATCGACGCCTCTAAGCCTCCGGGATGTTCCAAATGGAGTCTACGCACCCTTGCATATGCTCATCAAGCGGGTTCTGATAGATACCCAGACCTTCGCCGCGCATCTCCTTGCTAACTTGTGCTTGGGACGCGTCCACCTCGTCATCTGCGGTGAAGTACATGTGGTGTATAGTGTGTGAAAAGTCATGGCGATTACCGTCGTTCTTCAAGTACCGCACAAAGTCGTAAATCTGGGACTGAGTTGCTCGGGACGAGTGCCCGGGCGTGATGTGGATGTTCCCAACAACCTCGTTCACTGGTACAAGACCGGCGACGTTGCAATTCTCCGATGACTGCCCCTGTATTTGGTCGGACCAGTGTTCCTCAACGCACTATGCCCTCTCAGAGTCTGCACGCGATGTGAAGGAAAGGAAGACAAGATCCACACCTGGTCAATCCCATTAGGGTTGCCGAAGGTCCAGCCCTTTCGAACGCACGCCCCGCGGACGGCATTACACGAGTTACAGCACCCACCCCCGGGGGGTCCTCAGCCGTAGCACGAGCCACAGTAGCCGGACGCACGCTACCCATTCAACTTGTCGACGTCGTGACGGAGCTCACCGACCTGCGAGCCAGGTACAGCCGTACCCACAGCTAAGAGACGAGTCTTGACGACGCTATGTGTGATATCACGCTGGGGCTCCTCGATTATATCCATCAAGTCGAGAGATAACACTAGGCAAGACTCGTTATTAGAACGGCGGCGGCGGGATGGCCACTGGGATGGCAAGTGGGAGACTCACAATAGCATGGAACTCTGGGGAACGTCACATTGACGAACGGTAAAATCATTCTCCTCTGCTCCAGTTGACAACTACCGATGTGTCGAGAAACTCCATGAATGTGAACGACAAGACGATCGCGACAGAGACCAGGGTGACTGCAAGCACAAAGTCAAGCACGCTATTTCAACTAGATCCATACACGCATCCTCTAACGCAACACTGAGGCACAAGCCGCGCAGCTGGCCGTGCAGACGGCCGTAACCGAATCCCTGACACGCCCCTCCGCGCTCTTACGCAGCGCGTTGCGTGAATTCAACGGAGAGGGCGACGAAGGCGATCCAGACGCCGGGGACTGGGCACTCGAGCGCGAATGCGAGCTTGCGCGGCTGGAGCGCGAGAACGCCGTATTGCGGACGCTGCTTGGCGTGCCCGGTGGGGAAGAGGAGGTGAATCTGCGGCTGTCCTCGCCACCGCAGAATGAAGGCCGGCGAAGCGTTCAGTCGGCAGTACGTGAGGGGAGTGGATGGAATCAAGGGTGGACCCAAAGGGACCGTGGGACCTTTCGGGACATACAAGAAGCTGCACTTCTCTTAGGATCTGTCAGCACCCTTGCTTTACGCGTTTCGTTGTGTCGTATCGAGGTAGAAATGCCATTTTACGACGGGCTCATCGCTTGGGCGGTTCGGAAACAGATAATCATGCGTACGAGCATGTGAACGGGGGTTTGGTTCGCGTCATGCATTTCGTACGTTGCGTTGCGCAGTCATCAATATATTATTCTCGTGACCTGTCATCAAGACTGATATGCGTGAATACCGGACTTGCTCGTCTTTCCCAGCTCGTTGCAACCAACCAAATGCCCTCGGTCATCTCTCCACCCACCAGACCTATGTCATTGACGGGAAAAATAGAGCGACCAAGTGAAATGCGCCCTGGTGGCAGCGCATCAGGGTTTCAGAGATGATGAGCAATCAATGATTCTGATTCAACATCCATGTGCGCCCAAATCGGTGTTGTTTTTTGCATCGGAGTATGGGGATACTTTGGTGCCATCTTTTTCACAGGAATCATTATCAGCGGCCAAAAAAAAATGAGGACAGAGGCGAATCTTTGAGACGGGGCGGAGGACTCACATTACTTAAGGTTAAGGTTCGGTAGCTCCGGTTTCGAAACCGGGCCCGCCAAATCGATATCCGAATTCGGCAAATCGGCTGTTTTCGAAATTGGGACGGTCGATTTGGCAGGCGCAAACCTGAGCTACTGAACGGGCCCTAAGGCACCGTTGTTACTTGGCTCTACCATACTGTAATGGCAGCGTATGGTCATACTTTCTGTCCAACCACACAGTAATAGAATCGAAAAGATAACATTTTTATTTATTTCTCTACACATGCAGGGGATCAACACGATAACAAGATGAGTACAACTATGCGATAGCATCGCGGGAACCAGAGGCCTGACAAGTCTTCCCCCTCGCCCTTGGCGCTGTCTTATCCTTTGGCCCACCAGTTGTCGACCCTCTCCTCTGTCTCCTGTTTCTCGGAACTAGTAGACCTGGAGTCGTTGGGCGTTGCTGGCACAGGGGTAGCAGGTGACGGAGTGGGAGAGGGAGACGTATTGGCATTGGAGAGGTTCGTGCCGCCGGAGAGATCCCGGGATGCGCGGACATCGGCACTGGCAGGGCTGGGGGGGCGCAGGCTGATCGCCTGAGTCCAGGGTAGATGTATGCGTTGTATAGAGAGATTAACATCAACTTCCAGAAAGTAATTGTCACATACCTGTCAAAACCGCAATGCGGGCCATCGCTGCTTTATGTGCTGCCTTGCGCGCAGCCCTCCGGCGAATGAACGCACGCAGTTCTTCGTCCGATTCTTCGTCTTTGTTGTAAGGTACCTTTCCGAGTTCATCCCCGAAGACCTGGCTGCAGCGATTGTCAGCCCCTTGTGTATGTATGTAGCTGGGGACTTACTTGTTCCACCATGCCGGCGTGCGTTCAACCCAGCTTGCCCCTCGATGTCGCGAATCGTGATAGTATCGCCCAGGCAAAGACTCTCATCGAAGAAAAGGAAGGGAGATTGCACATCCCCGTGAACAAGTAAAGGTCGTCCACCTAACCCATTGATGCATCGACTTAAATCTCACTTTCTCAGCGCCGGTGTCTTGGGACCTCTTACACCGTTCCTCAATGATCCCCAGGCGCCGGAAAACGCCAATGCTGAGACCTTAGGAAACGCACTTTTCAACGACGATGGCCCCGACGCATGGACCGCGCTCTACAAGATCAGTACATTCTCTATCTATTACATGACAACAGCTTTTCTGGGCTTACTCGACAAGGGTAGTCGGGATATCGAAGGTTACACATCTAGCGTTGTCAACATTACCAGTATAAGTGGGATCCTGAAAATTGCGCAAAGACAAGTGAGCATATCTACGCATGTAGCATCGTAATTGGCCTGTGTTAACTCTCGTAACAAGTTCGCATATAACAGCTCCAAAGCAGCTGTGACGCATCTCACAAAAATGCTCGCGACTGAGATCGCTCTCAAGGGCATCCCTGTCCGCGTAAACTCCGTCGCACCTGGCGTGTACGCATCCGAAATGACGTTCGATACCATTACTGGACCAGAAGAAGTGGCTCAGGTTGCCCAAAGCTTGCTCCCTGTTCCAGCTGGGCGTGCCGGCTTGTATGTTCACATCCGTTACCCAGATTTTGGGCATCATCTGACCCATACCTCGCAGACCTGGCGAAATCGCCGGTACAGTGATCTATCTATCGTCCCCAGAGGGATGCTATGCCAATGGCCAGGAGATTGTGGTAGATGGAAGTTATACTGCCGTCAACCCTTCTACGGTCTGATATGCGCTGAGTTCCTCCAACACCGTCGTTTCTGTGTCTGTGAAGGATTGTATACATTCAATTAGGTATCGGTGTAGAGTAAGTGTAAACGGGATATGTATGATTCAACTCATGAGGGCTGGCGGGAGTTTCCTCGGGTGCTTTGTCAGTGGAACGGGAAGAGGTAGCTCCAGACAACTCAGTGACAGGGACATGCGTTGCCTGCTGCTCTGCCACCACTTGCATAACTTGGTAACCAGCCTTCTCGAACGATGCGGAGAAGGGATATTGTGCTGCAAAGCAGTACTACTAGGTCAGGGCCCCGCCGGGAACGCCGGACCGTCAGGAACAGTACGCGTTTACGCCCGCACACAGCGATACAGTACAGGCCTTAAAGCTCAGCCAGAAGCTTCCCGCTTTCTAACACCTCCGCCATGGTCACCAGCAGACGCTTGCGTACACTCTCTGCCTTCAACCGCTCCACCCGAAAGTGGCGACCCATACCCTCGAGAACCGCACAGAGCCAAGTGGCGCAGAGGCTGTCTCCCACATCACGGAACATCGACACCTCCCGGACGCAGAGGCTTTCTCTCGTATCATGGAACATCGACGCCTTCTCCTCGCGGCCCGTCTCACGCGCCAACCTCATCCTCAGCCACCTCCTCGACGGTCCGAAATCTCCGGACATTATCTTCCTCCAAGAAGTTATGCTTGACGTCCGGGCCTCCCTCCTGGACAATGCCAGAGTGCGCGCTGCCCTTCTGGTGACCGACGCCGAGGACCAAACGTCATTTGAGGGCGTGCCATTTGCGACCATGACGCTGCTGTCCAGCGCGCGCTTTGCCTCGGACCTGGATTCGCTGAAGGAAGGCGGCGGCATCAAGGGAGGGGGGAAGTTCATGCTCGGGTGCGTCTCCCGCGTGGCCCTCCCGAGCAAGTACGCGAGGGATGGGCTGTATGTCGACATTATCCCCCCAACTGCGCCGGGCACGGTTTTCCGTCTCGTCAACGTGCACCTCGACTCGCTCGGGGATACGCTCCCTTACCGCGCCCAGCAGATAAAGCTGCTGGCCGACGTCGTGCGCGAGCCCGGGTGCCGCGGCGGCATCATTGCCGGCGACTTCACGCTATCAGCCCTAAGGACGAAGGGGCTGGTCGACGAGAACGACCTGGTGGATGCCTGGGTCACGTTACACGGGAGGGCAGGCCCTGGTGGAGCTACGTGGGGTGTCGGCGTGGAAAGGCAGGACGGACTGGGGCCGGGCAGGTTGGACAAGGTTGCCATGGTGGGCTTGAAGGCTGACGAGATGGAAGTCCTCCGCCCTGGTCGTATTGAGGTGCCTAGGCCGGGCGAGGAATCTGTCGAGATCCCTTGGAGCGACCATTACGGGCTGAGATGTACTTTTACCATCTGAATGCTGTCACGCAGCTTTGCGCTGGCTGCCTCGACGCCTCAGTCGACATGTGTCACGCATGTAAGCACTCACTATGTCTGACCAGCCGACCGATCAGGCCAACAGAGACAACACTGCGTACGAGATTAGTTTACCATGTGAGACTGACTGAACAGCCCCTGCGTTAATCTTCAGCACAGTTTTGTTTGCTGCGCCGCTGTCCGCGGCACAGTCCGCCCAGGGCCAGCCGGTTCCTACTCCTCGACAACCACAATTCTGCGCAGCATGTGCCTTGTGGACACGACTCCAGAACGAGCGTTGGCAGGCAATGGTGAGACAGGACAGGGGACCGACCATCGCTGAGTTGGCATCAGCACGAGACAGCAGGTGGCATACAACGGCGCCAGGATGGCGTCCGAAGCGTGGAGCTGCACGGTATCGTACCATCCAGCTCTGAGCATCTGACAGCTTGCCAGATAGGCTTCGTTGCCGTTCGGGAAGACCAAGGGCTCTAAACTGGGACCCGCCATTGGAATCGGCCATGGCTCAGTAGCCGACAGCGATGTCGGGACTGATGCAGCTGCTATCAGTAAAACAGAGTTGGCGCAGCTTGGTCACTAAGGACGGCGATGGCTCGCGTGGAAGTTCGCGTGGAGGTAGGGGTGGTGGCGCATAGGGCGATGAGAGTCCCAGGGGAGGGTCATATAGGTCCTCCATATCGTCATCTTCGGAATTGACTACAGCGGCAGGTGAGGGCAGCGAGGGAGGTCCATTGGTTGTCATCCGCCGAAGTAATAGATGTGAAGGGGCCTTACTGGGGCCAGGTGTTCGATTGAGTGAGAAGGCACGGAGGTCAAGTGTCGGTGGGTCGATATCCATAGGCTCCGATTTAGTCGAGGTAGGGTTGGCAAGACCGAGGACGGGACTGTCATTGAACGACTGGGAAGGAACATGAGCATGTGCAGGCTCAACGGGTCGGCTTGTCTATTTCCGTGAAAGTGTCTGCAGCACGTAATCATCATCAATAGGTGCACTTCGTCCAAAATAAAAGAGGCACGGCACCAGAGAGATTTCACGCTGGTGCGGGGCTCGAGAATAGGGGGAAACGGCAGCTGGCACATTACCGGCGACGACGACGCGAAACTCGCAGAAGAGTGATAGAAGGAGGGGGCGTTTCGTGTGACCACTGGGGGTCTTTTGCATCCCTATCTGGGGACATGGCACCGTGGCATAATGGGCGTCCGAGTGTTTCATATCCGGCCGCGCTAAATTCGTCTGGGGTCCCATCGAGACCGTTGGCTTGCAGAAGCCAAGATCGCTGGCGGCAGGCTCGCCGTCAGATTTCAAAGGTGATACCACACCATTCCAAGACTCGGGTGACGACGTCTGATCAACGAGAAGGATTGGCCGGTCCAGATAATGGGTCCACCTTCTGCTGCGAAACCTTATGGACAGAGACTACATGAACAGGGTGTGTTGGAGTGGTTGATACAGAGAGCAGCTGAGGTCGCGGCACCTCAACAATAGACGGGGAAGGAGCTAGACGAGTAAGAGCCTCTCGGAAAACGACCGGAGTTCTGCGAATTGAGTTGACACTGTACAGCGTGCGACTGAGGGAACAGACCTCTGGGATTGCCTGAGCTTGTACTCGTCTTTTCCTACAACATCTATCTATCCATGAGGATAGCCCATTGTCTATGTCGTTGCTATTCGTAGCACGTATAAGAGCGACGAGTTCTGCTTCACCCAAGGGGGGAATACGACGACCTGCGTACGGAGACAGAAACAATGAGCATCTATCGAGAGGATGGCTAATTTATCGCGCACGATGATGCCATTTCTTCCCG
This sequence comes from Lactarius sp. MG50, assembly GCA_003314065.1. Classification (NCBI taxonomy): domain Eukaryota; kingdom Fungi; phylum Basidiomycota; class Agaricomycetes; order Russulales; family Russulaceae; genus Lactarius; species Lactarius sp. MG50. The sequence goes on along the minus strand of QLOZ01003311.1, from coordinate 19,213 downwards.
CACTCAGAGCAGGAAAGCAGAAAGCTGTACAGGTCTGAGGACGTTCCTTTGCAACGATTGCAGGCCATCGACGCGCTTGGGTTAGGGTTTCGTGCTCTTACAGTATTAAATTCGCACATGTGTCATCCTTAACGGGGCGCTTGGGGATGGAGCAGAAGGCAAAGAGAAGTTGTGCGAAACAAGACCGAGTTTTTAGGGGTGGTGGCACACGGAGGTTTTGAGAAGAGCAGGGTAGTGCATATTCAATCGGCGATAACCGTCGAATTCAGGACATACAGGGAGCTCATGAGCTAAAACAGAGATGAAAAGTGAGACGATAGGATACTGACGTAAAGTAGGAATGTACGCCCTACGGGCCTGCCCACATACTGTACAGTACACCTCAAATCAATGTTCGGACCTGCGCACGCTCACAACAAAATACAAACTAATTCTAAATAGTCAACGCAAACCATGAAACGTCCGAGTCGGAAAACCGAGAATCGACTTAAATCAATGGCTTGTTCCACTTGGATGTCACGGTTATCCCAGATGTCAATGACTGATACGGCATCAGTTATACTGGCTCCCAATTAAGTGATATCGAGCGACTCACCCTAGTTCTTTGATCAAGCTCCATAATGGACAAAGTTCACCCATCGCTCGAGCGAAACACCCTTCTTCGCCCTCAGTGTCTGAGTCGCGTGCCGGAGTGCCCTTGCTGACTCCTCATAGCTGGCAACTTGCGCACCCGCAGGAAACATCTTGCCATAGAAGTAGTCTGAAAGGTCCCGCCCATCTTCATCCACCATCCCCCACATCGTCCCAATCACACTCCTAAATCCACTAAACTGCATCGCAGCAGTCAGATGGAGTACTTCATCTGGTGTACCATCATCTGTTAGCTCCGCAGTATGACAGGCCGCTAGGAAGGCAAGTTCTGCAGTGGGAAGATGAGACTTGGCGATGTGAAGGAGTGTGAGGTGGGTCTTGTCTTGGAGAAGAAAGGATGACTCGAAAGGCCGACCTGGTTGCAGCATGCCGTGGCACGCAAAATGTACCCAAGGGTGCACCGGAAGGTGAGCGATCACGTTTTCAGGTGTCGCTGCTTCACCTGCGATCCTTGTCACAGAACCACTGCCAACCAAACATTCGATACTGCGCGTTTCTGAGTCCACTCCGGGAAGGGTTTCGTCTGGCTGTCCAACTATGAGTAACGATGGCCGCCCACTCGCAGATCCCGATAAGTTGCCGGACCTCGACGCTATCAACGCTGAGAGGCTCGGTGTGTATGAACACACGTAAATGTCACAAAGGTATCGTTTGATATTGGTGTGCGAAGATATTGGTCCTGCAGCGTGAATTGGAAGGGAGGACAACACAGAAGTTGGACACAACCAGATTCGTGATTGTTCTGGAATTCCAAGCTCCATTAACCTGTTGACAACGGGCTGGCCCACCAACTCGGACAGTTCCTCCAGGGTCTGTCGCAATATGCGATCATATTTTTTTGACTCCAAGCGGTAACTCTTCCGCGTTTCTGACAGCTGATGGGCGAGATTTGTAACCCTATCAAAGAAGTTCGTCGGAGTAGGGACATGAACAACTGGGTGGTTGGACCAAACGATGAGAATATCGGAATGGTATTTGGATAGGTTAATGATGACCACTGGACCGCTCATAGCCGCGGTTTGGAGGTGACGAAAAGGGATGGGTCTCCAGAAGTTCTCGAATCCAGGTAATGCTTGGATCCGCAAGACAACCTTTTCGAGTTCCCCTGAGAGCCTGCGTTTCTCCGCCAAGTCACGAGCAAATGTGTCGTTTCTCCCAGTCGCGATACCATCGTAATCCGTTCCAGCTGGAGTCTGCATGAAATCACGAACGCCGGTTGTAGTGATTATTGCCTCCAATGCTTGACTGATTTCTGTGAATTCATCTGCCAGAGAATTTTCGATTTCGTGGAGGTGTTCGAGTGGGGTGCGAAGGCTGCGCATGCCGGACCACAGGAGTGCTCTCCCTTGTTCAAGCATCTCGATGGCTTCCTCATAGGCACGGGACTCGATAGCGTATGACGCGGCGTCCATCGGAAGACTCCGAAGGGGTTCAATGCGTCGGTCACTGATATATTCGTGCCGAGTTTGTACTGTGGGACCTACGTCCATCGCACGTTGCAGTAAGGAGAGGGCCTTGCGGTATGCAGTCAGAGCTGAAGAGTGTCGTGTGGCGTGCGCCATGACTGTCCAGTTATTAGCTGCTATCACTCTATTACGCACATGAGAGAATGGGTATTCGACGGCAGATCGATACAAAGCAATGGACTCCTCAAGGTGTTCTACATCGCCGGTCCGGGAAAAAATATAGCGCAAATCAAGGGCAAAGTCAGCGAGCCTGGGGGAGAATTCTGGATGACCTTCAGGGATTAAGGAAATGGAAGTTCGGTAGTGTTTGATTGCGTCAGCTATATCATTATCTGCGCCACGGTGGCTAAAGCGGTAAACCAGGTTCCTCGCAAGAACGTGAAGAATGCGTCGTGAATCGGGATGTCCAAATTTGACTAATTTCGAAGCTTCATAAAGATGTTCAATTCCCTCTTCGATGTGACCCACGTCACAGGTCCATTCATATTGTGTTTGGAGACTGAGCGAGAGGTTAAATAACATGTTCGGACGCATTGGGTGCCCTGAAGGTGTGAGGGCTAAAGTTTCACGTTGAAGTTTAATCGGTTCCTCCAAATCTTCCACTTTACATGTCTGAAGGGAGCGTGCATGCATGGCGAGGGCGAGTCCATGCAAAGATTCTCGTCGACGTGGATGACCCCGGGGACAGATGCGAAGAGCTGCATGATAAAGCGAAATTGCCTCCTCCAAACAGTCCATGCGACCAAAGTTTTCAAAGCGACTGATGAGCGAAAGCCCAAGGTTCTTCAGGAGTTTGTCCTTGTCCTTGTGGCCCGGAGGACATAAAAGGAGGACTTCACGATGCCCACTGATTGCTTTCTCAAGATCTTCCGGGTCACCTGTTTGCCCGAAGCGGGTATGATAGATACTAGCAAGGTTCATGAGAACCCACATCCCCTCGGGGTGTTCCTTGTCCAGGAAGTCAAGCGACTCTTGAAATAGCGTGGCGGCGTCCTTAATATCGCCTAGGTCACCACTCCGTCCAAAGCGTGACATCAACACCACCGCAAGGTTGCTGAGATAGAACGGACGTGATGGATGATTCAGTGAACAGGATGTGAGCACCGCACGACATTGGCTGATGGCCTTGGTGAGATCTTCTAACTCGCCAGTTTGGTCATATTTTATTTTCCAGGCTATTGCCAGCTTGCTTGCGATAAGGGGATAATGATCTGTGCCTGGAGGGGCCATGGCGATAACATGTCGAAGCAAGGTGATCGCATCCTCAGTGTTCTCCGGTCGCCCTCCAACTTCGGATCTACTGCAGAGGGCATCGGCAAGGCCATTGAGGACATCGAGGCGCTTAATGTTGGCGACCTCTAGCGGGAGGTCGGAGAGGTGGCGAAAATATGAGATAATGTGGTCCAGGTCTTCCCTCGCTCCGAATAAGTGATTGAAACGAGTGAGTAATGCACGCGTCAGGCGCTCGAAAGTCGAAATGTTCATGAGAGGATGATTCATTCCACGCAAAAGCGCCTCTGTATATCCCACGATAGCTTGGTCAAGGTCTCCCTTCTGTCGAGTCGCCTTGTAGCGGGACACGTGGCAAGCCGCAATATTGTGGGCAATTGGGGCGCGATCTGGATGTCGGAAGGGGAGTGTGGATGCTAGGGTCTGCCATTGTTTAAGTTGTGAGTTGGCATCGTTTAATGAATTCATCGAAACTTGGGATTTTGAGGATCCTTGCGCCCCATGATTGACGTTGAGGGCCATTAGGGGAGATCACGGTAGTGTTTTCGAGGCCGTTTTCAGGCCGTTTTAGCCCTCGTTTTGAGGCCTGTTGTGAGACCGAGTCCTCGAAAACAGCTTCAACTTTGATACTAACACGTGCATCGGCTTACAAAATGACCTAGAGTTACAAAATCGACTTTTGCATTGGAATGACGATATTGCCCTCGGAGTTTTTGTCATTTGATACTAGTATATGATGCCATGGATGTTCCCGATTTTACAGTATCTAGGTCACGAGGATTCTACCTACGAACGCTACCCACAGCGTCAACACAACGACAGCGACGGGTCCATGTCGGAACCCTCCATTGCAGAGGCATTCAAACAGTTCTCTCAAGCAGCTGTCTTTGTAGTGCGCCGGAATACCTTCCTCACAATTCTCCTGTTCACTCATTTCAGCTCCGCGCTTTACGAACAAGGAACGCATGCAAGAGTAAACCAAACCGACGATGATCTGCGTGCCCTGCGGCGCGAGCGTGACGATGCGCTTAGAGACCTTAATGTTAGCAAAGACCAAACACGAGTCTGGGGTGCAGAGGTGGACAGGACAAGTGGAAGTCAGAGGCGCGTCTTCTGTCATGTATCTCCCTTCGTTCTGCGCTTACGCTTGCACTCACGGCAGGTGGATAGAACATTGATCGTGGTGGGGCACGCGTCCGCTGCCCGAGTTTACAAATTTCCAACTGATCCACGGGTTCGATGCAGAACACTCACCAAGCTGAGTTGGTCGCGCAGCTCTGGCAGGAAGCGCAGCAATGGAGAGATCAATGCCTGCGCCTGGAGGAGACCTTACGTGGAGAATCAGTACCTGGAAAGACCAATTCCTTCGAATCGACGCAGAGCACACGCACCTTCTCAACCAGTTATCTTCACAGGTACGCTAGCTTAACAGTATGCCTCCTCGGGAAACATCGCTACCCTGACCTGTTCCAACCATAGGCTACGCCCGCATATACTCCAAAGCGAGTCCTAATTCGGACAGTCGATCCTCCACGAAGCGTGCGTCCACATCATCACCAACTGCACGCGCTGACAAGCATCAGTGTGAGCACCGACCACACTCACTCACGAAGGTGCTACCACCCCCC
>QLOZ01003311.1:0-14233 GCA_003314065.1 Lactarius sp. MG50 | reverse complement strand
CCCGGGTGGTCCGCCGCATCCAGGCGGTAATCAAGGTCCTCGTAAAAGAAGAGGTGGAAGGAGAGTGCTGTGAGCTGGACACGGAGAGGCCGCCGGACGCCGGCGTCCTACACCATACATCAACGCCCACCGGCGGCGGCGACGTGAGACGGCGCAAGTCCAGTGCCGGCTCGCACCATAGGGCCGAGGTCGTGCGTTCGGACTCCGTTGATGAGGGTGAGGAAGGTCCGTCGGATGAGGCCTCAGGCGGAGAATACCTAGGCGAAGAGGAGGTTGAGAACGCCGGGATGGGTACGCTCACAGCGCGCGGGGAGACCATGCCGTGGTGCCGGAAACACATGTTCCAGCAGCCAGATGAAGAGGACGACGAGTTGGTGGTGTATGCCAGCTTGAAGTTCCTCTATCCTACTCACTCAACACTCGCCCATCGTTCGTTGATCTGGCCAACTGACTTCACGGGATAATCCCCAGAAGACCCACCCGCACGTTGAAACCCACCTCCCGCGACTCCCGTGTCGCAAGAGCGTCATTAATGTCACGGCGCAGCGTCTATCAGCGACGAACGTTTCAACACAGAAGCGTAGGACGACGGAGACGGGCCCAGGGAGTGCGGCACGCGCGAAGCGGCGAAGATGGCCCAGACTTCCCCTCTTCTGCTTCCCGTCCCTCTTATCGATATCGCTTTCTGTATTTATTACCCACTCGTGCTTTCTATATATCGATAACCATTTCTCCATTTTGGACTGGACCCCATTCTCACGCCGGGTTTTTCATGAATATTAAATGGATGGTAAGGCATCGCAAGTAGAGGCACTCCATGCATTACGCGCTACCCCGAGGATGAACGATATGTGGTACAGTACAGTATATCAGAAGTTCATGCGGTCCAGGTCCTCTGGGAAAATTACAGGATGTAACTATAGAAATCCACGCAACTTGCCACTGAGATGCCCGTTCGTTGTGGCGCTCTTCTTGAGGCCGCGTTGCGTTGCGAAGAGCGCGTTATCAAGGATAGAACCCACGGTGGGCACGCCGCCCACAATGGCACATGTTCTGTTCGCGTATCAGGACGTCCTGAATCAAGATGGAAGAAGATAAGAACCTACGAAGTCAAAAAGTGCGCAAACGACTGTCGCGTTTCGCGATGCGCAATGAGGATAGGTGAGATTTCGTAACTGAAGAACACACCTACACGGTTGTTGCGAGATCAGTCTCCCGCTGTTCACACAACACAGACAGAGCCATAATCAACCCGGCATGCCGACAGCACCGTGATGTATTTGTAAACCTCCGTTTGTGTTGCCTTCCTAGCCCGTCGTGAGGTCACGCTCAAAGTGTGTGACGCTATGCTGGTGCGAGTTGACGATCTGGCCGTCTAGGGTACGGAATTGTATCGATACGATCTTGAGGGAGTAGTGGAACATGTATTGCGCTTTCGACGTCTGTATCGACGCCTCTAAGCCTCCGGGATGTTCGAAATAGAGTCTACGCACCCTTGCATATGCTCATCAAGCGGGTTCTGATAGATACCCAGACGTCCGCACATCTTCTTGTTAACTTGTGCCTTGGACGCGTCCGCCTCGTCATCCGCGGTGAAGTACTGTACATGTGGTGTATAGTGTGTGAAAAGTCATGGCGATTACTGTCGTTCTTCAAGTACCGCACAAAGTCGTAAATCTGGGACTGAGTCGCTCGGAACGAGTGCCCGGGCGTGATGTGGATGTTCCCAACAACCTCGTTCACTGGTACAAGACCGGCGACGTTGCAATTCTCCGATGACTGCCCCTGTATTTGGTCGGACCAGTGTTCCTCAACGCACTATGCCCTCTCAGAGTCTGCACGCGATGTGAAGGAAAGGAAGACAAGATCCACACCTGGTCAATCCCATTAGGGTTGCCGAAGGTCCAGCCCTTTCGAACGCACTCCTCGCGGACGGCATTACACGAGTTACAGCATCCACCCTCGGAGGGTTCTCAGCCGTAGCACGAACCACAGTAACCGGACGCACGCTGCCCGTTCAACTTATCGATGTCGTGACGGAGCTCACCGATCTGCGAACCAGGTACAGCCGTACCCGCAGCTATGAGACGAGTCTTGACGACGCTATGTGTGATATCACGCTGGAGCTCTCCGATTATATCTATCAAGTCGAGAGAGCACTGGGCAAGACTCGTTGTGGCGGCGGGAAGGCCAGTGGGATGGCAAGTGGGGGACTCACAATAGCATGGAGCTCTGGGGAGCGTCACATTGATGAACGGTAAAACCTTTCCCCTCTGCTCCGGTCGACAACTACCGATGTGTCGAAGTCGACTCGTCGGTAGTCGAGAAACTCCATAAGTGTGAACGACGAGATGATCGTGACAGAGACCAGGGTCACTGCAAGCACAAAGTCAAGCACCCTATTTCAACTTGATCCATGCAGCCAAGAATATACACATGACGGTCCCGTGCGTGTCCTGACTTTGACGTCCTCCATGGTCTGCGCGTTTCATGAGCGTTGAAGCCAGTACAAGCGAGTGTGGGACGCATGACAGACCTTGCCAAAGGCATCCATGGTCTTGAGACCGCAGAAAAAACTCTTGGTCGGCATTTTGACTTGTGGCTAGGCGTATGAAAAGATATAAAAATAACGATGAGAATGAGAGCTGAGTCGAACTGACGAAACAAGCCTGACGTGTTCAATTCGCGTCACGCGCACTCCCGCTTGAGGAACAGCCTGGCCCGTTCGGTAGCTCCGATGATCGACGAGTTTTCATGCGCGCGCATAATGCCCGAAAAGCTGGCATATGTGGGAATCTATTGATAGAGCTTGGGCCCGGCCCGGTGGAATAGGGAAGGACAGAGGTCACATGATGAGGAAGTCACGACCCTTGCACCGCCGCCCCCCGCTGCTCCCGATCTTTCGTGGAGTTCTGTTCTTGGGGGCGGGTGCGACCCCTCTCTCCATCGGCTCAAGTCACGGTGCGGTACCCTTGTTCGACTTCAAGCTCCCTGTTGACGGCAGTAGTGGTGGGAAACTCCCAACCGCTCACTGCCTTTCAAAATGTACGCCCCAAGGCCATGAGTACGATGCGGTCCTTCCATCAAGCCCCAAGGAGTGGGAACGGGTTGACACGTGACATTCCCTGGCTCGTCTCAGCAATTCTACACCTGGGCCACTCTAAGGTTCTGAGAACGTCAAGTGTGATTATATCAGGTCCCCCAGGGTTGCAACTGTTCGTACAGGTCACACACAACAAATACATCAATCACGATACGGGATCCGTCAAAGTCCTGGCCGTCGTGTGCGGGGTTCTGGAGCTTCGGCTACACAACACGGTAAGCTGAAAGTAAGAGGAAACAAGAAGACAAAAAGGTTACTTTTATCGTTCAAGCAAACCAGGGTGTACATCCAGGAGGTTCTAGGTCACCATATGCGGCCCATTCCAGACAGTATTTCGATCGATCTTTGGCGTTTGTGGTATGCGGTCGCGACTGTGCGCAGGCCGGGCGTGGGAGTGGCGTCGTCGACTTGGTGATTGGCGGTCGACTTGGCGCAGTTGCACTGCCCTCATGCTGCCCTCCTTTCAGATGCTCACTTTCCCTCTTTTTCCCTTGGTCCAAAAGGGATGTCGACGCCACTACACAGAAGCGCAAACCGGCCATAAACATGGAAGCGAAAACAAGACGACGACCCGGACGTTGCTCGCGTGCTCACCTGAGTTCGTACCAGGTTTAGTAGACATGGAGAGACAAAAAGCTGTGCGAACGTTTGTTGCTCGTCTGTACTTGTTGGGGAGCCCCCATCCTCCTCAAGCATAAATAGGCCCGAAAACGAGTATCTCCGAATATGAGACGACTTGTGCGCCTGTTGTGGCGGCCGCGCCGGGCCTGGAATCCCAAAGAGTCGCCCGGAGTTCGGCCTGGATCCGTCCTGGACCGCGGTTCTGCGCGCCACCTAGGCAATTTCCGGGTCTCGACATCGGACAGCATCAACCAAGCCGCTCGGGCGGTTTGAACGACGCTCAAGAAGACGGGATGGTTAAAAGGCGTCAAAGGAACCGGGAGATGGCGTGCGTGACATCGTGTCCAACAACGGAAGACAGAGCCAGTGGCTAAGCAGTGAGTATCGCAAGGATGGCTGAGGTGTTATAATGGCTGAGAGCGCTCGAGGCGGGTGCAGTACTGTACTTCCCATCCAGTACACTTCCCCGGATCTCTCATGAACATGAAGAGCTCGCGCCTTAGCTTCAAACGAGCGACTTTTTCCTAGATGCCCGAACGCGTAAAATACGATGCAAATACTCCACGGGGCTCTCCGCGCCCTGCCCGCTCCACCCGTGCTGCCTCTACCTCCGTCCGGTCCGCAACCAAGACAAACCCACCGCGCCTCTTGCCCGCACGACGCACAGCCTCCGCCTTGCGCATGCCCTGGCGCGGACGCGCCGCGTCACGCTGCTCATGCCGTTCCAGCATCCCAAGTATGTCCGGATCCTCGGCCGCCAGTTCGGGTCCTCCATCGCCAGTGCGGGAAACACACGTGGCCCTTCTGGATACTGTAAGGACAGCGATGGCTCGCGTGCAAGTTCGCGTGGAGGTGGAGGCGGTGGTGCATAGGGCGATGTGAGTCCTAGGGGTGGGCCATATAGGTCCTCCATATCGTCATCTTCGGAATTGACTACAGCAGAAGGTGGGGGCGGCGAGGGAGATCCATAGGTTGTCGTCCATCGAAGTAATAGATATGAAGAGCCTTACTGGGCAGGTGTTTGATTGAGTGAGAGGGCCTGGAGGTCAACCGTCGGCAGGTCGATATCCATAGGCTCCAATTTAGTCGAGGTAGGGTTGGCAAGACCGAGAACGGGGCTGTCATTAAACGACTGGGAAGGAACATGAGCATGTGCAGGCTCAACAGGTCGGCTTGTCGATTTCCGTGAAAGTGTCTGCAGCATGTAATCATCGTCAATAAGTGTACTTCGTCCAAAATAAAAGAGGCACGGCACCAGAGAGATTTCGCGCATGTACGGGGCTCGAGAATAGGGGGCAAAGTCACCTGGCACATTACCGAACGACGCCGGCGCGAAACTGGCACCGTGGCATGATGGGCGTCCGGGTGCTTCATATCTGGCCGCGCTAAATTCATCTGGGGTCCTATCGAGACCATTGGCTTGCGGAAGCCAAGATCGCTGGAGGCAGGCTCATCGTCAGATTTCAAAGGCGGTACCACACCATCCCAAGATGATGACGTCTGATCAACGAGATGGATTGGCTGGTCCAGATTGGACAAGGGGTCCACCTTCTGCTGCGGAACCTTATAGATACTAGAGGTTGCATGAGGTGTGTTGGAGTGGTTGATACAGAGAGCAGCTGAGGCTGCGGTACCTCAATAATGAACGGGGAAAGAGCTGGACAAGAGCCTTCAAGTTTTGGAAAACGGCCCGGGCCGGAGTTCTGTGAAGGCTGAGTGAGTTGACACTGTACAGAGTGCGACCAAGGGAACAGTCCTCTGGGATTGCCTGAGCTTGCGCTCCGAGTCGTCTTTTCCTACAACATCCACCTATCCATGAGGATAACCCATTGTCTACATCGTTGTCATTCGTAGCACGTATAAGAGCGACGAGTTCTGCTTCGCCCAAGGGGGGAATATGACAACCTGCCGTACGGAGACAGAAACAATAAGATATATCGAGACGATGGCTAATTTATCGCGCACGATGATGCCATTTCTTCCCGCACTCAGAGCAGGAAAGCAGAGAGCTGTACAGGTCTGAGGACATTCCCTTGCAACGATTGCAGGCCATCGACGCGCTTGGGCTAGGGTGTCGTGCTCTTATTAAATTCCTTACTGGGGCATGATGAAACCCGAGATTTTTAGGGGTGCAAGGAGCGACCGCCACGCAAGCGGAGCATCACAGAGGTTAGGATCGTTGTACATCCAATCGATAACCGTCGAATTTAAGACATGGAACTCATGGGCCACAACAGAGCGAGACAATGAGATAATACCGACGTAAAGTAGGGATGTACTACGCCTTACGAGCTTGCCCACATACTGTACTCAAATCAATCCTCGGACCTGCGCACGCTCGTGCTTGCTTTGAGAACAAAATACAAACTAATTCTAAATAGTCAACGCAAACCATGAAACGTCCGAGTCGGAAAACCGAGAATCGACTTAAATCAGTGGCTTATTCCACTTGGATGTATCACGGTTGTCCCAGATGTCACTGACTGGTACGGCATCAGTCATACCGACTCCCAACTAAGCACTTTATCGAGTGACTCACCACAACTCTAGGCTAGACTCCTGCTCTTTAATCAAGCTCCGTAGTGGACAAAGTTCACCCATCGCTCGAGTGAAACACCCTTCTTCGCCCTCAGTTTCTGAATCGCGTACCGGAGTGCCCTTGCTGACTTCTCATAGCTGGCAACTTGCGCGCCCACAGCAAACATCATGCCATAGAAGTACTCTGAAAGGTCCCGCCCATCTTCATCCACCATCGCCCACATCGTCCCAATCACGCTCCTAAATCCACTAAACTGCATCGCAGCAGTCAGATGGAGTACTTCATCTGGTGTACCATCATCTGTTAACTCCGCAGTATGGCAGGCCGCTAGGAAGGCAAGTTCTGCAGTGGGAAGGTGAGACTTGGCAATGCGAAGGAGTGTGAGGTGGGTCTTGTCTTGGAGAAGAAAGGATGACTCGAAAGGTCGACCCGGTTGCAGCATGCCGTGGCACGCAAAATGCACCCAGGGGTGCATCGGAAGGTGAGCAATTACGTTTTCAGGTGTCGCTGCTTCACCTGCGATCCTTGTCACAGAACCACTGCCAACCAAACATTCGATACTGCGTGTTTCTGAGTCCACTCCGGGAAGGGTTTCGTCTGGCTGTCCGACAATGAGTAACGATGGCTGCCCACTCGAAGATCCCGATAAGTTGCCGGACCTCGACGCTATCAACGCTGAGAGGCTCGGTGTGTATGAACACACGTAAATGTCACAAAGGTATTGTTTGACATTGGTGTGCGAAGATATTGGTCCTGCAGCGTGAATTGGAAGGGAGGACAACACAGAAGTTGGACACAACCAGATTCGGGACTGTTTGCGAATTCCAAGCTCCATTAACCTCTCGGCGACGGGCTGGCCCACCAACTCGGACAGTTCCTCCAGGGTCTGTCGCAATACGCGATCATAGTTTTTTGACTCCAGGCGGTAACTCTTCCGCGTTTCTGACAGCTGATGGGCGAGCGTTGTAATCCTATCAAAGAAGTCCGTCGGAGTAGGGATGTGAACAACTGGGTGGTTGGACCGGACGATGAGAATATCGGAATGGTATTCGGATAGATTAATGATGACCACTGGACCGCTCATAGCCGCAGTTTGGAGGTGACGAAAAGGGATGGGTCTCCAAAAGTTCTCGAATCCTGGTAATGCTTGGATCCGCAAGACAACCTTTTCCAGTTCCCCTGAGAGCCTGCGCTTCTCCGCCAAGTCACGAGCAAATGTGTCGTTTCTCCCAGTCGCGACACCATCGTCGTCCGTTCCAGCTGGAGTCTGCACGAAATCACGAACACCGGTTGTAGTGATTATTGCCTCTAATGCTTGACTGATTTCTGCGAATTCATCTGCCAGAGAATTTTCGACTTCGTGGAGGTGTTCGAGTGGGGTGCGAAGGCTGCGCATGCCGGACCACAGGAGCGCTCTCCCTTGTTCAAGCATCTCGATGGCTTCCTCATAGGCACGGGACTCGATCGCGTATGACGCGGCATCCATTGAAAGACTCCCAAGGTGCTCGATGTCTCGGCCACTGATATATTCGTGCCGAGTTTGTACTGTGGGACCTAAATCTATCGCACGCTGCAGTAAGGAGAGGGCCTTGCGGTATGCAGTCAGAGCTGAGGAGTGTCGTGTGCCGTGCGCGGTGACTGTCCAGTTTTTAGCTGCTTTCAGTCTATCACGCACACTAGAGAATGGGTATTCGACGGCAGATCGATATAAAGCAATGGACTCCTCGAGATGTTCTGCATCGCCGGTCAGGGAAAAAATAAAGCGCAAATCATTGGCAAAGTTAGCGAGTATGGGGGAGAATTCTGGATGACCTTCAGGGATTAAGGAAATGGAAGTTCGGTGGTGTTTGATTGCGTCGGCCATATCATTATCTGCGCCACGGTGCCTAAAGCGGCAAACCAGGTTCCTCGCAAGAACGTGAAGAATGCGTCGTGAATCGGGATGTCCAGATTTGACTAATTTCGAAGCTTCATAAAGATGTTCAATTGCCTCTCCGATGTAACCCATGTCACCGGTCCATTCATATTGTGTTTCAAGACCGAGCGAGAGGTTGAATAGCACCTGCGGACGCATTGGGTGCCATGAAGGTGTGAGAGCTAAATTTTCACGTCCAAGGTTAATCGATTCCTCCAAATCTTCCATTCTACGTGTCCGAAGGCAGCGCATGTGCATAGCGTTGGCGAGTCCACACAAAGGTAGTTGTCGACGTGGGTGACCCCGGGGACAGAGGCGAAGAGCAGCACGATAATGCGAAATTGCCTCCTCCAAACAGTCCATGCGACCAAAGTTTATGAAGCGACTGATGAGCGAAAACCCAAGGTTCTTCAGGAGTCTGTCCTTGTCCTCATGGCCCGGAGGACATAAGAGGAGGACCTCACGATGCTGACTGATTGCTTTCTCAAGATCTTCCGAGTCACCTGTTCGCCTGAAGCGGGTATGATAGACGCTAGCAAGGTTCATGAGAACCCACATCCGCTCGGGGTCTTCCTTGTCCCGGAAGTCAAGCGACTCTTGAAATAGCGTGGCGGCGTCCTTAACATCGCTCAGGTCACCACTCTGTTCAAAGCGTGACATCAACACCTCCGCAAGGTTGTTGAGATGGAAAGGACGCGATGGATGATCCAATGAACAGGATGTGAGCATTGCACGACATTGGCTGATGGCCTTGGTGAGATCTTCTAACTCGCCAGTTTGGTCATATTTTCTTTTCCAGATATTTGCTAGCTGGCTTGCGATGAGGTGATAAGCATCCGTGCCTGGAGGGGCCATGGTGATAACATGTCGAAGCAAGGAGATCGCATCCTCAATGTCTTCCGGTCGCCCTCCAACTTCGAATCTACTGCAGAGGGCATCGGCAAGGCCATTGAGGACATTGTGGCGCTTAATGTTTGCGACCTCTAGCGGGAGGTTGGAGAGGTGGCGAAAGTATGAGATAATGTGGTCTAGGTCTTCCCTCGCTCCGAAGAAGTTATTGAAACGAATGAAGAATGCATCCGTCAGGTGCTCGAAAGTCGAAATGTTCATGAGAGGATGATTCATTCCACGCAAAAGCGCCTCTGTATATCCCACGATAGCTTGGTCAAGGTCTCCCTTCTGTCGAGTCGCCTCGTAGCAGGACATGTGGCAAGATGCAATATTGTGGGCAAGCCAAGCTCGATCCGGATGTCGGAAGGGAAGTGTGGATGCTCGGACCTGCCATCGTTTAAGTTGTGAGTTGGCATCGTTTAATGAATCCATCGAAATTTGGGATTTTGAGGATCCTTGCGCCCCATGATTGACGTTGAGGGCCATTGGAGAGCAGCCTCGTGTCCGAGTCGCCCGTGACTTTGTTATTCAGGTCACGAGGATTCTACGAACGCTGCCCGCAGCGTCAACACAACAACAGCGACGAGCTCATGTCGGAACCTTCCATTGCAGAGAACCGTTCTCTCAAGCGACTGTCTTTGCAGTACGCCGGAATACCTTCCTCACAATTCTCCTGTTCACTCATTTCAGCTCCGTGCTTTACGAACAAGGAGCGCGTGTAAGAGTAAACCCAACCGACGATGATCTGCGTGCCCTGCGGCGCGAGCGTGACGATGCGCTTAGAGACCTTAATGCTAGCAAAGACCAAACACGAGTCTGGGTTGCAGAGGTAGACAAGTGGAAGTCAGAGGCACGTCCTCCGTCATGTATCTCCCTTCGTTCTGTGCTTACGCTTGCACTCACGGCAGGTGGATAGAGCGTTGATCGTGGTGAGGCACACGTCCGCTGCCCGAGTTTACAAATTTCTAACTGACTCACGGGTTCGATGCAGAACATTCACCAAGCTGAGCTGGTCGCGCGGCTCCGGCAGGAAGCGCAGCAATGGAGAGATCAATGCCTGCGCCAGGAGGAGACCTTAGGTGGAGAAATCAATGCCTGGAAAGACCAATTCCTTCGAATCGACGCAGAGCACACGCACTTTCTCAACCAGTTATCCTCACAGGTACGCTAGCTTAACAATATGCCTCCTCAGGCAACATCGTTACCCTGACTTGTTCCAACCATAGGCTACGCTCGCACACGCCCCAAAGCGAGTCCTAATTCGGACAGTCGATCGTCCACGAAGCGTGCGTCCACATCGTCACCAACTGCACGCGCCGACAAGCATCAATATGAGCACCGACCACACTCACCCACGAAGGCGCCCCCTCGGGTGGTCCGCCGCGTTCAGGCGGTAATCGAGGTCCCCGTAAAAGAAGAAGAGGTGTAAGGAGAGTGCTGTGAGCTGGACGCGGAGAGGCCGCCGGACGCCGGCATCCTACACCATACATCAACGCCCACCGGTGGCGGCAACGTGAGACGGCGCAAGTCCAGTGCCGGCTCGCACCATAGGACCGAGGTCGTGCGTTCGGACTCTGTTGATGAAGGTGAGGAAGGACCGTTGGATGAGGCCTCAGGCGGAGAATACCTAGACGAAGAGGAGGTTGAGAACGCCGGGATGGGTACGCTCACAGCGCGCGGGAAGGCCATGCCGTGGGGCCGAAAACACATATGAAGAGGACGACGAGTTGATGATGTATGCCAGCTTGAAGATGCTTCCTCCATCCTACTCACTCGACAGTCGTGTCCATCGTTCGTTGACACGGCCAACTGACTTCACAGGATAATCCCCAGAAGACCCACCCGCACGTTGAAACCCACCTCCCGTGACTCCCGTGTCGCAAGAGCGTCATTAATGTCACAGCGCAGTGTCTATCAACGACGAACGTTTCAACGCAGAAGCGTGTGATGACAGAGACGGGCCAAGGGAGTGCGGCACGCACGAAGCGGCGAAGATGACCCAGACCTCTCCTCTTCAGCTTCCCGTCCCTCTTATCGATATCACTTTCTGTATTTATTACCCACTCGGGCTTTCTATATATCGATTAACCATTTCGGACTGGACCCCGTTCTCACGCCAGGGTTTTCATGAGTGTTAAATGGATGGTAAGGCATCGCAAGTGGAGGCACACCATGTATTACGCGCTACGCCGAGGATGAACGATATGTGGTACATCAGCAGTTCATGCGATCCAGGTCTTCTGGGAAATTTACAAGATGTAGCCATAGAAACTCACATAAGCTTGTTGCTGATATTCCCGTTCGTTGTAGCGCTCTTCTTGAGGCTGCGTTGCGTTGCGAAGAGCGGGCTATCAAGGATAGAACCCACGGTGAGCACGCCGCCCACAATGGCACATGTTCTGTTCGCGTATCAGGACGGTCTGAATCAAGGTGGAAGAAGATAGGAACATACGAAGTCAAAGAGTACACAAACGACTAGCGCGTTTCGCGATGCGCAACGAGGATAGGCAAGATTTCGTAACTGAAGAACACGCATACGCGGTCGTTGCGAGATCAGTCTCTCGCTGTTCACACAACACAGACCGGGCCATGCATCAACCCGGCATGCCGGCAGCACTGTGATGTATTTGTACACGTTCGTTTGTGTTGCCTTCTTAGCCCGTCGTGAGGTCACGCTCAAAGTGTGTGACGCTATACTGGTGCGAGTTCACGATCTGGCCGTCTAGGGTACGGAATTGTATCGATACGATCTTGAGGAAGTAGTAGAACATGTATTGCGCTTTCGACGTCTGTATCGACGCCTCTAAGCTCCGGGATGTTCGAAATAGAATCTACGAACCCTTGCCATATGCTCATCAAGCAGGTTCTCCAGACGTTCGCGCATCTCCTTGCTAACTTGTGCCTTGAACGCGTCCGCCTCGTCATCCGCGGTGGAGTACATGTGGTGTATAGTGTGTGAAAAGTCATGGCGATTACCGTCGTTCTTCAAGTACCGCACAAAGTCGTAAATCTGGGACTGAGTCGCTCGGAACGAGTGCCCGGGCGTGATGTGGATGTTCCCAACAACCTCGTTCACTGGTACGAGACCGGCGACGTTGCAACTCTCCGATGAATGCCCCTGTATTTGGTCGGACCAGTGTTCCTCAACGCACTATGCCCTCTCAGAGTCTGCACGCGATGTGAAGGAAAGGAAGACAAGATCCACACCTGGTCAATCGCATTAGGGTTGCCGAAAGTCCAGCCCTTTCGAACGCACGCCTCGCGGACGGCATTACGAGTTACAGCCGTACCCGCAGCTATGAGACGAGTCTTGACGACGCTATGTGTGATATCACGCTGGAGTTCTCCAATTAAGTCGAGAGATAGCACTGGGCAAGACTCGTTGATAGAACGGCGGCGGCAGGAAGGCCACTGGGATGGCAAGTGAGGGACTCACAATAGCATGGAGCTCTGGGGAACATCACATTGATGAACGGTAAAACCTTTCCCCTCTACTCCGGTCGACAACTACCGATGTGTCGATGTCGACTCGTCGGTAGTCGAGAAACTCCATCAGTGTGAACGACGAGATGATCGTGACAGAGACCAGGGTCACTGCAAGCACAAAGTCAAGCACCCTATTTCAACTTGATCCATGCAACCAAGAATATACACATGACGGTCCCGTGCGTGTCCTGACTTTGACGTCCTCCATGGTCTGCGCGTTTCATGAGCGTTGAAGCCAGTACAAGCGAGTGTGGGACGCATGACAGACCTTGCCAAAGGCATCCATGGTCTTGAGACCGCAGAAAAAACTCTTGGTCGGCATTTTGACTTGTGGCTAGGCGTATGAAAAGATATAAAAATAAAGATGAGAATGAGAGCTGAGTCGAAATGACGAAACAAGCCTGACGTGTTCAATTCGCGTCACGCGCACTCCCGCCTGCCAGTGAGGAACAGCCTGCCAGTTGGTCACTGTCCAGCGGCCACGTTCCTTTCTTCTTTCTTCGTCAAAATGATTACCGTCGACAATACAACTGGAGGGCCAGATGTAGCGCGTCTGTTTACACTTCTGTCGGACCTTATGGAGTAGACGAATAACCATCGGAACTTTACCGCCCAGTTACATGCGCAAGCCGGCGGGATAAAGGTTCGTAACTACCACACCGCCCGACCTTCTCGATGATAAGGAGGAGGAAATAGGCCCAAGCAATACACTCGCAGACGGGCTTCGTATTACGACGGTGTGCAAACAGTAAACATCTGCCCATGCTTTGACTCACGAGGAATAGTCAGTTTCAACATGGATATGAAGAAAGGGTTGCCGCCGTTGTACGCAATACGTTATGGTGAGGCTGACTGCTCCAGAGGAGTATGACACAGAATTGGAGCACATGAACGCTGCGATGATCGCGGAAAATCTGGCTCTGCAACATGACAACAAGCAGTTAAACACGTTGATCAAAGAGTATGAAACGACACTCGAAACCGTCATGAGTCTTTTCCGACAGCGTGCAGTGCGTCTCCTGTTCTCTCTGTTCGCCTTCGGTCCGCTTGTCCCACTTTGAGACCTCAAATTCTCGCCTCCACAGGCGGATTATTCGGTGGAATGCATATAAGAGTTGATTCCTCTGTTCCTTTTCCAGAACGATGTCCAATGTCAAGAACTAACTCGCATCCGCGAGTACGAATCACGCATCCTCGAACGCGACACTGAGGCACAAGCCGCGCAGCTGGCCGTGCAGACGGCCGTAACCGAGTCTCTGACACGCCTCTCTGCGCTCTTACGCAGCGCGTTGCGTGAATTCAACGGAGAGGGGGACGAAGGCAGTCCAGACGCTGCGGAGTGGGCGCTCGAGCGCGAATGCGAGCTTGCGCGGCTGGAGCGCGAGAACGCCGTATTGCGGACGCTGCTTGGCGTGCCCGATGGGGAAGAGGAGGTGAACCTCGCCACCGCAGGACGAAGGCCGGCGAAGCGTTCAGTCGGCAGTACGCGAGGGGAGTGGAATCAAGGGTGGACCAAAAGGGACCGTGGGACCTTTCGAGACATACAGGAAGCTGCACTTCTCATAGGATCTGTCAGGACCCTTGCTTTACGCGTTTCGTTGTGTCGTATCGAGGTAGAAATGCCATTTTACAACGGGCTCATCGCTTGGGCGGTTCGGAAAGAAATAATCATGCGTAC
>QLOZ01003310.1:0-19914 GCA_003314065.1 Lactarius sp. MG50 | reverse complement strand
GAAACCAAGTCAACAACGAAGCAATACCCGGTTTGGTCTTCATTACCATGAGCCTCCGGACAGCCTAAGAGCGGAGGGGAGTTGTCTTGGAATCCTGGGACTGCGTAGTGCACCCGGCGTGACCGTTTCCATGTTCTTTTTATGTATTCCACATCGTACAAGTATAAAACGCAGACGTCAAACATGTCGAGCACAGTGCCTTGCAGAACTCTGTCGAAACAGCCGATAGTTGCAACGACGACAGTTGCCGTGGCAGGAAATCCCAGGCCAACGACCAACGGCCCACTTCTCGCATAACTTCTGATATCGTGTGCGTTTGAAACTGAAAAAAAAAGGCCGGCCTGCTGGAGTACTGCCGCTGGCCTAGATCAGAATTCAGCTAATCCAAGTGTAGGGGGAAAAAAGGCGAAGGTTGGCCTCGCACGAGTCGGGTGGGTTGCGACAAGCCGCGCTACATGGGCATATGACTGTATACCACCAGAGGACAACGTTGTTCATACCGGATACACGGCGAAATTAAATAATAGATGTCATTTGCTGTATCACAAGCCCACTTCGTGAGCCATTGTACAGTACTAATACATCCGTTAACGCGCCTACTTCCGTACCCGGCCAATTACCGCATCTGGCGCATACCGTGGAATAACCTTGGGGTCGTGTAGCATGTTGAATTCCTCCGTCGCATCGCGGCCCGCATAAAGCAGAATCGCCTTCTCGCCACCCGGATGGTCCGGCAGGAACTTCGTCACGTCGAGCACCTGCCCGTCGACGATGACCCAGATGTCTTCCTTTTGGTTATGCTGCGCTACTTCATCGACCGTATATGTCTTTTCACTAGAACCTGATGGGGATGATGACGCAGCACCAGAGCTCGTTTCCACCTCCTCCTTCGCCTTCTTCGTCTCAGGTTGCGGTGCACCGAGGTGCGCCGCGACGCCAGCTACACGCCCTGCAGCTCGTGCGCTCACGCTGCCATAGTTCTGGAGGAGGTAAGCGGCCGCTGTATCTCCAGCGACGCGCCCAAAGACAACGCAGCCAAGTAGCGAAGACCCGCCAAGCCGGTTAGCACCGTGCACACCACCGGCAACCTCACCCGCGGCGAATAAACCCGGGAGCGGTGCACCACCGGGAGCGAGCACGCGCGCCTCAGGGTCAATCTCGAGACCACCCATGGTGTAGTGTAGCACAGGAGTCATGATAGCCACGTGGAAAGTATCGTTAAGCGTCCAGTTGTCATCCGGGAAGAACTTCACGCGGCAATTAGCGAGGGACAGATGGAAAAATGAAATCGATGTGGTACCTTCTTCGCAAACTTATCCTTCTTGGTCTTCGCCGCCATATTATATTCGTCGAATGTCTTCTTGAGCACAGCAGGGGGCAGACCAAATTCTTTGGCGAGTGCATCACCCGACTCGAACTTCCTCATAAGCCCACGGCCCACATAATGCTTGCAGTGCCACTCGATTTCCTTGCTCGCTTTGCCGTTGAGGACAAGCCGAATTGGATACTTTCCATTCTCCCACATCTTTCCAGTTACAAAGTCGCGGTGCTGGAGCTCGTCGACGAAGCGCTGACCCTGATTGTCGAGGAGAAGACCACCGACGCCACGTAGGGCCTCGGCAGCGAGGAACTTGACCTTGGCATCCGGCTCCTTGGGGTCGACGAGACCGGTCGGGTGCACCTGCACCTTCTCCATGTCGACTGCACTTGCACCAGCAAATATAGCAAGTTTGTGGCCATCACCGGTAGAGTGCTCGCCGTTGGTTGTTGGGAGGTCCCATAGCTCCGGACGGTACTTCTTCAATAGCGAGTCACTGGTGAAATCGGCAGCGTAGCCGCCCGTCGCAAGGACGACAGGGCCAAGTGCAGTTGAAGTTTTGCCACCCTGAACGTACTCGACGCCAGTGACGGTACCCGATTCGTCCTTGAGGAGTTTGGTCACACGGGCCCTTTTGAGGATCTTGACACGGTCGGGAATGGACTGCGCGAGGTCCTCGAGACGCTCGAGTTGAGCGTAGGTAATAACCATACCGGGGAACTGGGCGTCACCACGATGTGTGCGGGGTTGAGAGTGTCCGCCGAGGCGGGAGACCTTGGAGAGGTCGAGACCAAACTTGCTCTGAAGCCAGGTTACGGCATCGCCTGACCGGCCAGTGAGAACACGGATGAGGTCATCACGTGCGAGATCGCGGGCCTATGTGAGACAGGGAACAGGCTTAGACCGGTATTAGAGGTAAATTGAAGAGAACACGTACTGAGTGCTTGGTATCATCGAAGAAAATCTTTGCAGAGTCTGCAATGCCAAGGTCTTGCTGAGTCTGCGTGCCAGCCCCGTTGATACCGGAAGTAGCCTTGGTAGAGTTACCGCCCATGAACCTAAGGACGGGAGGTTACAAAAGTGGGTGCGAGGAAAATTTTGATGAAAAAAGATATACCCTTGCTTGTCGAGAAGGAGGACATTTGCGCCGCGTTCGAGAAGAGTATGTGCAGCCGAGAGGCCGGCAAGACCGCCACCGACTACGATGGCCTGTGCCATGAGATTAGTGAGAAGTAGTAGATGAAAGAATAAAGGCGAGGAAGCGCGGTGAGTGAGGTGGAGGTGGTGACTTAAGTACCTGCCCTAGACGGATCTACCGGCTTGCCGTAACATGTGATAACCCCGCATTACCCTAACCGGCTATTCCCGACCAATCACAATCTGGCTATTCAAAGATGCTTGTGACACCGACTCTGTGAGTGAGTCTACATTACTGTAATATATCAGTCTCTCCCGGGAAAGCCCCGCTCCTAGTAGTGTTGCGGCAGCGCTTCTGCGTATGCATGTAACAATGGCACAAGAAGTTGTTGGGGTGACCCACAGCTGTCACGGTGGTCGTCTTCGTTGGCGCCATAGCAAAGCGATGGGTGGTCAGATACTCGCATATACCTCACCGGTACACGTCAGTAAAAAGTTCGTGTTGAAAAGCAGGAAAATCAGTCACCGCCTGTTTTGCGCACGTTTGGTCCGACCGGTACTTGCAACCACGCTGCGTTTTACACATCCAGCCCCTTTCCCCGTCGTCCAGAGTGCTTGAAGTCTGTCTGTTTTCCTGTTTCTGAGCCCATCATCGACAAGCGTGTGCTGCTATGATGTGTGACTATATCGGCTCACTTGCAATTGATGACTGAGACGGCGCTCGCGGTGGCTGCCAATGCAGGAGGGTCTCCAGCATATAGATTACATGTGCCAGTGATAGGCCGCGAGCAGCCGTATCATTCATGCGATATGTTTGGCTTGACGTATTAGTCGGTGTCAGCGGAAGCCACGCCACGTACGCTTCTTCCAAGCTACGATGAGCACAGCACCTCAGGCTGTTGACCCAAACGACTCGGAACACACCGCTCTCCTCCCTCACACTATCCCCACGGATCACACCAATGGCCACCGCCAGCGTGTCCTCGTCCGTGCAGGGCTCATTCTCATCACCCTCATTGCCCTCCCTATCTTCCTCTTCACCGAGTATCCACGCTTGTGGTACGATGGCGGCAGACTCCCGCGTGACCCTCGCCAGGCCGCGGATATAATCCTGAGTGGAGCGCCAATCATCGTGCGTTCACTGTCTTTCTCTAGGTGTTTATGGGTTAATGGCAGCTTTTGTCTCTCCAGGACGGTCATATTGATCTCCCATGGCTCGTGCGCATGGTGTACAGGAACAATGCAACTGCGATTGAGCTGGACAAACCGATGCCCGGCCAGGTTGACATTTCCCGTCTGCGCGCGGGGCGAGTTGGTGCGTTCTTTTGGTGAGTTAGCCGCCGCTCTTCTGGTATAAATCACGTGTATTCCGTCCTGAATTGTGGGCCTGCAGGTCGCTATTTGTGCCATGCCCTGACAGTGCTGGTGAAGACCCCGGCAAGGACTTTCTCCAGCCAACCTCGAGCGTACGGTATGTACCTCTTCTCTCTGCTATACTGCACGAAATGAAATGGATTTGCACAGTGACACGCTAGAACAGATCGACATTTCTCGTCAACTTATCCACAAGCACTCTGATGTGTGTGCTAACCATACTCTCTTGTATGGTATTTGTTGTGCTGACGCCATGCTATAGACGTTCGAGCTCGCGCTGACTGTACGCGACGTTATTGACGTCGTGCGGCGCGGTAAAATTGCCGCTCTCCTCGGCATCGAAGGGTCCGTTCATTCTGTCATCTGAACATCTCCCCATTCTCACTGCCCATACAGAGGACATCAGCTCGGGAACTCTCTTGGCGTGTTGCGCCAGTTCGCCGCGCTTGGCGTGCGCTACGTCACGCTGACCCACACGTGCCACAACGCGTTCGCGGATTCGAGCGGGTTCTTCGACGGCATCGAGCCACTCCATCACGGGCTTAGGTGCGTCTCTGCAGCCTCATCCTCCTCTTTACCCTCACGAAAAACGCTTAAACGTGGTCACAGTCCGTTTGGCCAAACGCTCGTCCGGGAGCTCAATCGTCTGGGGATCCTTGTCGATCTCTCGCACACATCGGACGCTACTGCGCTTGCTGCGCTTAACATATCGCGTGCGCCTGTGATATGGAGCCACTCTTCTGCCCGAGCGCTGCGTGATATCCCGCGGAACGTGCCGGACGAGGTGCTACGGCATGTCGGAACAGGCATGGGACAGCGCGATGGGATTGTGATGGTATGAACTCATTTAGGCTGCAGGAGCTACTGGAGCTGATGCTGCACCCCATGCGCATCCTTGCGATGCAGGTCAACTTTTATCCAGGATTCCTGTCTGTAGATCCGGACGAGGCTGACGTCAAGACCGTCGCAGACCACATCGATCATATTGCCAGGGTAGCAGGCCGCGCGCAGTACGCCTCCCCTTCTATATTTACTCCGTCATATGTCGAGCTGAGTCGTTACACCCCGGTGGTAGTGTTGGGATCGGGAGCGACTACGATGGCATCGATCGCTGCCCTAGCGGGCTGGAAGACGTGTCAGACTACCCAGCCCTCGTGCGTACTCTCCTAATTCTTCCCGCGCTGGCACCAAGTTCTCTTCACCTTGCAGATTGCGGAGCTATACAGGCGTGGGTGGAACGCGGACGAGCTGCGCGGCGTAGCCGGCACGAACTTCTTACGCGTCTTCGCAGGCGCAGAGGATGTGGCACGTGAGATGGCGCGAGAGGGCATTGCACCCGCACAGGACATATACGAGAAGCGGACGGACATCCCGAGGAAGCAGGAGCTCTGAGCTCTGGTAGTCGAACGATTAGGGAACAAGGGAAACCCAAAAATGACTGTAAGGAGTAGGGCGTTTCGAGAATCTGCAGACAAGCCATCCGTCCAGAGATGGACACCTCCGAGTACGCTTAGGGGGCGATATTCTACCGGGAAGACGAACCTGGGACAAGACGACCTGTAGTGTCTGTTTTGCTGTAAGATGCGTCCGATTTGATGGACTGGTACCCTGACTGTAGGACAGCCCGAAGCTGTAATTGAAAGGGCACACACGTAGGTGTTGAGACAATACTGTCGTGCCTCTGAACCCACGACCACGTACTGTACTGTACTGTAGAGGCACAGCTACAGCTCATAGTAAGCTGTGATTGGCTGGAAATCGCCGATACACTTCATTAATCACTGATGACAAGTGGTGTGAACCTTGTTCATGGGCCCGCGTTCACACGGCACACGGCCTCTTCGCCGATTCCGAGAAATTTGGCCTGAAACTTGGCTGGGTTTAGCGGTGATTACTGCTGGAGTCCCGCGTAACTTCAAGTTGTCATGAGACCCACTCTGACTTGTCTGACACTAGCGCGACACCGGGAGCACGACGCCGCGCTTTGTTTCCTTTCTAGCGCGGAAATCACGATTGGGTCCCTGCCAGTGGTGCCACAGTGTTGTACAGTATATTGGGGGTTGCACCCTCGTCCGCCTTGTGTGTTCTGAGAAATTACGATATGCTCTAGCGGGGGTCTAGTCCTGGTGGGACGGAAAGCGCCTCCGTGCTTGTATATTAACACCGCGGAACAATAGCCAGCAAGAAAAGTTGATAATCCCCGTCCAGTTCACTCTAACTCGGCCCCATTGATTCTCGATCTCCACCATCCTCCTACTTTTCATTCTCTATTGTGATCACGGATTCATGGCTCGTCAGAAGCAGATGCCAGACGACTCGAGAGACCCATTGTCTGAGGCATCCGCACCGCCTGTAGATGAAACGCCGGCGCAGCGTGTTGCGCGCGAGGCGGAAGAGGCGGAGGCACGTCGCGTGAGCCAGAACATTGATGAGCAAATCAAGCTCGAGAATCAAGACAAGAAGACTCCGGTGAAGGTGCTATTGTTGGGTCAAGAGGGTAGCAGTGCGTCAAGTTTATCCATCTCCCGCACGTCTCTTCTTCTACCCGCCGCTTACTTGTATTGTCGGCGTCGTGTGGCACGTAGGCAAGTTCACGTTGATAAAAAGTTGAGTCCGGGTTCGCCATCTTCTGTATGGTGGGATGTGCTCAAACTGCGTTTCATCAGCATTCCGGGAGTTGTACGCTCCGCGAGCATGGCGAGAAGAACGCCTGGTGTGGCGCAGCGTCATTCATCTCGATCTGGTCCGCTCCGTGAAAAAAATTCTCGATGCGCTAGAAAACGCTCCTGAGGCCCCTCACTGGATAAAGTTGCCTCGAATACGTCTCAGCCCGCTGTGTCGTGTGCAGCGTGACCTGGAAGTACATCTTGGGCTCGCGGAGGGGGAAGAGGTCCATGCGGCTGCTATAACCGAGCTTACGAAACAACGACAACACCACGAACCTGATCAGCGTTCGCTCGCAGAACAGGTAATGTACTTGATCTACTTGTCCCGCGACGACACAGCTGCGCTATGGAACGACGACGACGTCCACGCCGTGCTGGAGACGCATGGATTACGTCTGGACGGACGCTCCCAATAGTAAGTCTCACTCGATCTTTCGACCTGTCTCCTTTGTTTTCTTTTGTTCTCATTCCCTCTGCGGTCTCTTGGACAACCTCGATCGCATTATGGAGCGAGATTATGAGCCGTCTGATGACGATATTGTACACGTACGCTCGCGAACGATGCCGGGCTTGCAAGAGTATCACTTCTGGCCTGAGATTGGTGTGTCAGCCATTGGTTCTGGTTGCTCTGCCACATGGTAACTTGTTCTTCAGGGAATGAGGCAGAACACGAGTGGATTTTCTACGATATAGGATGCTCAAAAACTCGCGTGCGTATGGTCGTTCTATTTGGCTTCGTTTATTCATATAAGCGGCAGCGAGCTATATGGCTCCCATACCTCATGGATGTGAATGCGATTATCTTCTATGCAAATATATCCAAATTCGATCAGTATCGGGAGGATGACCGAAGTATGAACCAGTTGCAGTATAGTATGAACCTCTGGACTACGATTTGCGAATCCAAGCTCATCACAAAGGTCCTTATTCCTCTATCTTATCCTTTGAACCCCCAGTCGTGCTGACCGCAAAGTGCGGGCTTTGCAGGTGCGACTAACACTTGTCCTGACTGGATGCAGCCTTCTCCGAGAGAAACTCCAGCTGGGTGTCTCGCTGAGACGGTTCATTACCTCCTACGGTGATCGCGCAAACGACATGCCCACCGTAACAAAATGTATGTCGGCTCGGACCGTTGTCTCATGGCGACTAGAAGCTCACGTCGTGCACAGACATTCGCGAGCACTTTCTAGCAATTGCGCGTAAATATTCGCCGGAGCCACGCGCTGTCGGGACTCACCTTGTGGATTCGATCGTGCGTGTGTTTACGTTTGGTTCTGTGTATGATCGTACCTTCAGCAGTATCGGCTGATGGCTCCATAGGACACGGATGGACATCTTGTTCATTCGATTGTGTCATCCATCCGTCAAGGCATCTTTGATGACCACCTGTGGGGGGTCGATTTCATCTCATAGCCACTTTAGTGCTTCCGGGGTGGTTATGAAGGATCTACGAAGCGGGATTATGATATGCAGAGTGAAGACCAGAAAATACATCATGTAATAATTACCTGGCTGGGCCTGGTCCGAGTCCTTTCTCGTTTACCCAAACCAGCCATTGTTAGTGGAAATCCCGGTGTCAGACGGTATTCTCATTTCAATCACTCAGTCCACACAACCTTATTTTTTACGTATTCTGAACCCCACTACATCAAGATTTTTCGCGCCTTTGAACTTTGCACCTATAATACTGCCTCCTGATTGCCGTCGACGTCGACGTTTTACCATACAGTGATTGACAGAAAGGCGCTGCCCTTTAACCATAGTACGGACGTCGGACGTCATAGCAAAATGGATCAGACGCCCATAACTATCGTCCTTGCTTATCCTTTGGTACATTTTCAGTGCCACGGGTCCTCCACTGACGGACAGACCAGCAGATCTCGACGGCAATGTCTTTCATGTTATGCTTTGGGGATTGGAGTCGTTCGAGGGCCCAGGGTAGCGGGTGCGGACAGAACCCAGATACTTAGGAGTACATGTCTCGCTTTACCGTCGTGCGGCTATGGTGCAACCACGACGCTCGGCTGGATGAAGAGGCTCATCCCGCTTGTTCTGAAAATGGCTATTATCGGGCAGAGGATTTGAAGAGAGGAGGTCACAAGGGATCCGAAGACGTCGCGAGCCCGGAAGATCTACCTCAGTCGCCGCGAAGAACGTCTCCTATTACTCGAACTGAACTGCCACGTCTGATCTGGGCAAAGACGGAAGGCCCAAGTCAGGGTCATGCCAAGAAGCAGTGCACTCAATTCGATCATCCCTGCACAGACAGATGTCACCCTGAGGTCGGATCGGCGGGAAACCACTACATTAGTGTGTCTCTGATGGGCACACGTGGGCCCCATGAGATGGATGTGGTTTGTCGGACTTAGGAATGTGTGTTCTCGTGGGTTAATCAGGGCAACTGCCGATATTCTGCGCTCTGTTGTTAGCCTCGTATTTTTTACATCCAATCGCGTGGCAAAGGAGAGAAAGGCAACATCAGAGAGGACCTGAACACCTTGGGGAAGCCCATTTTCAACCACGTTCCGCATCGGATCATCACCACCATTGGCAATTGCATGATCATACCCTGTAGAAGTCGCTTGTACTTGCCGATGCGCAGCTCGCTTGGGTCCGGTTTGTCCCATTCTGGGTCTCACATCGGATTGCTCCCATAAGCGACCCATGCTAGCCCTAGAGCTGCAAGTGGTCATCCAAGTTACGCGCTGATGTCGCCCCGAGCTGTTGTAAGCGATCATCGTGATGCTCGGCGGCGGCGCTACGCTCCGGATCTGGTCAGTTATGGGACTTGAACTGGCGGATAAGACGTCGTGTACATGGGAGTACGTCCGGAGCCGCAATAATGATCCCGAAGACCTTGCGCATGCACGCCTTGCCACAGGAGTTCGCGATCTCCGCGCGCACCTGGGCGGGGGCTTCTTCCATATCTCGCGAGATATGGAAAGGCTACCTGGGCGATCAACGAGTTGTAGACATTTCTCATTCCTCGCGCGTGCCACCACTGGTCGAGTTGAATTGGACACGGAAAGAACGAGGGAGCGTTTGACATTTTCCGGGAAAGGTCGTCTGGATGGCCGTGGGTGAAGAGATGAGCGATCCCTACTTTTCGACAAGTCGAGATAACAGGCTCATTTTTCCGGTAATGGGTTCGCTGGCAGGCCGGCTCTTCATCGAAGGTTCAGGCTTTCCGCTTCTTATCATATTCGCTTCATAGATCGATGGAGCGAATTAATATGACACTGGAATTTCCTTGATAATGTTCTTAATGAGTTCGTACACGTGTTCTGGGCCCGACAGGGCCATCTAATCGCAGGACAAAAAAGGTCGCCTGCATACTCAGGCTGTATGGACCAGACAGAATAACATCGGGGGTGCGACATTACCTCGCTCTGTAATTGTAAAAATTTACGGGTGGCGTTTCATTATTTTCCTAACTTGGCACATCTTGCTCGCATTGGTCGCAGAATGAACAAACAAGACAGGTCAACTCATCAGAATCGCGTTCGAACTTCATTGCTACCGTTTAAGCGAGCGTCGGGCGATGTGGACAGGATGAGGGTGACGAGGCTTCACCTCCATATAGCAGAACAGAAAACACGAATTCTACGTCTAAAACAAAGGAAGGTGGTTAATTCTTTTTTTAATGAAAAAAAAAAAGTCTACTTACGAACTGGGACATCTGGGGAGGGATGTATCAAGCGCGCCAACGCGCAACGCTCCCAAGTAAGAAGAGCATGCCGACGCCCGCCATGATCCGCTTCCCAACGACTGAGCCAGGCTGATGCGCGCGTGCCTGGTTCAGCGCGTACAGCCCTGTCGCGCCTAGCGCGCCCGTTCCGATAATGCGGCACGAGAGGCAGTCTGCGGTGGCCGGACGCGCGAGCGAGGCTGGGCGATCTGATGATGTGGAGGACGAAGGCGGAGGTACGTTCATTCGTGGCGTGGTAGTTCTAGTCGATGATAGGCTTGGTAGGTGTTTGTTTGGACACTCACAAGGACAATTTGAAGTTCCATGCTTCGTGTCATTGTTCCATCCCTCACCCGCAGATAACAGGATACCTCCAAAGCCAAAAGTACATAATTTAGAGTGGAGGGCTAGAAGGCTATCGGATGACAGGAATCTCTTGTTGGGTACACGCTCCTGACTTCCCGCACGTGTTACCGCCTCTAAAAGATGCAAAGCTCATCCTCAGCTAATTTGTCCGCAAAAAGTAGGGTCACAGCTGGCTTCTAACTTAGAAGGTATGTTTGTCAAGCCACCCGGAAACCTCTTCCGCAAATGATTCCCGTTCAGTCAGTCAACGTCAAAGACGAATCGTCAGATTACAGCTATAATTTCACAAGTTTTGGGCCCTCCTGATAGCAATTGAATATGTTCTGAATCACGTCAGATCACACGACGATACGGACATAGTAGTTGCAGTGTGGGAAGGGTCGAAAGGAAGGATGCTGTACTTTAATATATCAGAACAGACGTCAACAAGTTAGATCTGGCAACCATTTTGTAGGCTCGTGGGACCTCCCCGGCCGCCGGGCAATCTTAGCTTAGTCGGGGACGCAGGCAGGCACTCCCCAAGCTTGATGTGATCCCCCACGAGGCGAGGATCGTAGTAATTGGCTGCTGCATTGCAGACACAGCCCCCAGGTCGCTCAATCCATACGTCATGGCGGCTAGTCTTCAGGCTAATATCACGATCGCGCGCATACAGGCGCGCTTTTCCCTGGTTCTAGCCAAGTCAAACGAAAAAGGAAGAGCATGATGAGTCAAGGAACTTATCGATAGACCGCCGCGGCGGCAGGGCTGCACGCGGCCAGGAACGGCCGCAACGCAATTGCCGTCATCCTGGGTTGACAACGCGGAGCGCAGGGGTTCGTGTTCGCTCGAACACGAACCGTGTGAGCCGGTAGGCAATTCCCTGAGAGTGTACCGGAGGCACGGTATTGGCAGTTGTAGGCCTTCCAATTAAAGGAAGGCTTCGATAAGGTCTTCTCACCTCCCGTACAATTTTCCGCGTGGTGCTGCTCAAGTCGCGTTGGTCCGAGGACATGACTCGGAGCACTACAAACCTTCTATTGGAGAATTGGGAAACCATCTCCTTGACCAACGAGCTTTAAAATCTTCCTACATTGCGGGACTGCACCATTGTCCAATCGACAACGCCGCGGCACAGCAAAGCTAAGGTGCACGTTTCCTAGATACCACTAACAGCATTTACCCAGCTTCGAGGAGTGGTCCAATTTCTAACACCATAGTAAAAAGAGAGCCTTCAGACAGGGTGAAGGATGAAGGCTCCTACGGTGTGTCACGGTCGCAAAAGCAAAACTCAAACCGAACAATTTCGCCGCCTTCCTTATATAGCATTTATTACATAATCTCATCTTCAAGGTTGTGCCAGCCGCTCCGGGCCAGGATATGTCTATGTGATGTATAGTGGCAGGAGCAACTTGAAACTCCTTGACCTTTGGCTGTTGGCGAGGGGAAATCTGGTACTAGTGGAATGCATGTGAGTGGAGTGGACTAGTGGAGCAGAATGGGAGTGTTGGAATAGGAACTCAGTCTTGTTGTCCATCTTGATCTGGTCCTGCCAGCCCGGCCGTTGGCACGCCGCAGCATGTGGCTGCACCTCCTCAGAGGATACTGGATGCACACACAGGGGGCACTTAAAAGCATGTGAACCTACTTCAAAGGAGCTCTGGGTGCATTGGTAAGATCATTCATCCACGCACAAGTACGTGATCATTTGTGCCACAGGTTGAGCGGTGGGCGACTATTACAGTACTTTATCTTTCTCTTAGTTATCATCGACTCGTATCTCTCACATGTACCGGCGGCGGTATGCATCATCTGACCATGGACTGCCCCTTACCGTTGTACTAGGTGGTTACCTATTAGGTAGGAAACACATTCTTAGAGCGGCAACTATACGAGAAGCTTACAGGTACAGATAACAAAATCACGTCCCAAAAAGTTGCGATGATTCAACTGACCTGATGCGCACTCTGTGTTTCTCGCCGTTC
Source organism: Lactarius sp. MG50 (assembly GCA_003314065.1). Lineage (NCBI taxonomy): Eukaryota > Fungi > Basidiomycota > Agaricomycetes > Russulales > Russulaceae > Lactarius > Lactarius sp. MG50. The sequence goes on along the minus strand of QLOZ01003310.1, from coordinate 7,401 downwards.
AATACACCCCCGTCCAAGAGGATATCTAGCATACAGTATAGCTACCCTTTCGGCCCCGCAGTGTCCTTCTTCTGCTCCTTCAACTTGAATTGCGCAATCCTCTGGGGCCACAAAACACATCATCAGCACTACAAGTCGCGCACAAGGAGCCTAACGGTAAGCGGGGACGCACCTGTTTGTTTCTTCCTTCCGAGCCATCTCTACTGCTTTCCCCTCTTTCGTCATCCCACCCGTGTTCAGTACAAGAGAGGCCACTGCAGGAACACCAGGCGACGCTGCGCGCTCGCTCGGTGCAGGGGTTGTCAGCGGCGTCGTACGCGGTCTCGTAGAGGACGATAGCGCTGCGACTAGTGGGGGTCTCCCAACCTGAATGGCGAGCGCCGCGCAGAAGACATATTCAATGCTGGAGGAAATCCGGCGGGCAGCAGCGGTGACGTGAGTTCCGTTACGGGGATTGGTACGGGTGACGGTGCGGATCCTCGAACGCACCCCACGGTCTTCAGTGGCTAGCATAGGAGTCCCTTGCATCCGCGTAGCATGTTACTTGCCACAGAAGTGCTTCCGCCTCCTGCTTATCGCACTATAAATCCGAGCGTCGCCATCTTCCCTCAGCACGACCCCTGTCTTTCCGTTCCAATGACCAACGACCAGACCAACGCAACACAACTACTTACCCAACTACGGGCGTCAATCATCAACAAGCCGCCCTTCGTGAGCGGGTCGCTCCAACTTCCAACTTCTCATCTCTCTCTCTTCTACAAGGTCACTAACGATGACCACGCAGCCAGGTTCGTGGACACCAATCGATCGTGCTTGAAACCCCCTTTATTGACACTTGATACAGTAGACATATCAATTTCTTGAATGCCACCTCCAACGAGATAGAACAGCTCGCACAGGCCTGTGAGCCCACCACACTCGGCCACAATAAACAAGACGTCATGGATGAGACTTACTGCAAGGCTCGAAGGATGGATGCTGACCGTTTTTCCACGCCGCTAGTCCCTGATCACACTGACCTCATCAAGATCGTGCGCGACTACCTTCTTGAAGGTGCTGACTCGACCCGCAAGATCAAGGTTGAGCTATGCGAGTTCAAAGTGTACAGTATGCGCCCGATCCAAACCCGTGCCTCTAGCACAGACTAACTTGAAGTCGCTACCCAGGCAAGGGGTCGTTTTTCAAGCCGCACGTCGATACCCCACGCAACGAAAAGATGTTCGGATCTCTTGTGGTCGTATTTCCAACGCCACACGCGGGTGGGGCTCTGCTCCTTCGGCACCACGGCCAAGAATGGATGTCCGACTCTGCCTCCATGCTGGAGGTTGCACAGCCATCCTCGGTCGCCTACGTGGCGTTTTTCAGCGATGTCGAACACGAGGTCGTTCCCGTGATATCCGGCCATCGTGTCACGTTGACATACAACCTGTTCTTCGATGACAACAAACGTGCCTCTGCGAAGGACTTGGTATTGGAACCGCCTTCCGCCCCCCAGCCAGAGAACGAGCAGATGTTCTGCTCGGCCTTCGAGGCCCTCCTGAAGAATCCGGAATTCCTCCCAGACGGCGGTACGCTCGGGTTTGGACTGAGGCACGTGTATCAGGTGGAGGACAGACTCGAACACGTCTACAGTATGCTGAAAGGTAGCGACGCGGCTGTGTGCCAGAGTGTGCGCGCGCTTGGGTTCGAGCCTGTGCTATACCTGTATTATGAACAGTGGGACGATGACGATTTCGAGGCTGTACTCACCGACAGGGTACCCGACCCGAGAATCGACGGGGCAGTCGAAGACACGGTCGTGATGTTACGCTGTTACGGTGGAATCTGCATCCGGCGAGACAAACAGGAAGTGAAGTGGGTCACACCTCGGACGACAATCAACCGTCAAGAGAGTGCGTATCCCGCGTATGGAGGTGAAACATCTTTGGACATAGCATACGGAGATGTATGTCTTCTTGTACGTATTGGCAAGGCGGGCGAAAGGTTGGCATATCGAACAGCTGTGCAAGTAAGGAAGGAGTCGGAAGAGGAGGAACACGAGCGCTTCGACCGCTACTATTAAGCCTGGATGTCGCGGACATGAAGTAAAAAACATAACTTGGGTACAGGCATGCCCGTTTGTACTGAGGGAATGGATCACGTATCGGAGGTGGAGCGTAGCTTGCCAGAGTTACGATAGCTTAGTTGTCTACCAAATTGAGGTGGCGTGTACGTACCAAACAATGAAATCAAGAACATACTCTTCGAGGGAGCTGGCGAAAGTTGGGAGGATATATAGATAGTAGTTGCCGACTCGGAGTGTGGTTGAACAAGGTAAGCAGCCTGGCTGGAGCCCGGGACAACACCAACCAATGCTATACATACATGTACAGGGACAAAGGACATCGTGGTGCGAGATTGTCTTGGCCACGTACTCGGTCGCTCTCATTAGTATTGAGGCTATGGAATCGTCCGAAGGGGCCAACATGGCTGATGATCAACACATGCGTCGTGTTGTTGTGTAACATTGCAGCGTGTATCTACTCACCTGACCTACGCCGCATCTCAGCGATCTGATCAGCGCAGAAATGGGCAGGGTCGAACGCGCCAGAGATACATACTTGCTGACAGACGAGTGCGTACTCAGTTCTGAGTCCCAGGCTATGGCACGTCGCGCGCATAGTCTTCGCTTCTTCCGCACGCCGAGGCGCATTGTAACTTACGGGGGAGGTAAGTACACCGCTGCTAACTATGATCTCCGTTCTCGTTGTGTCATAACATAAATATGGGCCGTGGTGCTTTCACTGACTTGCTAGTGCGGGTACGACTCTATGGTTGGTATTGCTGCTTTTATTACTTTACTCGGAGTACGAAGACCCTGCATAGGACGCAAGAAGTGGTCGCCAGTAACGATCTCATCGTCCGGGGCATCACCCCAGTCCGCTGAGACGGCGTTCGGGCTGCCCTATCATGTTGGTGCGTTCTCAAATGCACCTGCGTATGTGAGAGAGCAGGCACAATTAGTGGGTGCAACACTGAGGTGAGAAGCGGGTACGTGCTCTAGTCATCTGCGCCTGGGTTAACGTTCGTCAAGTCGCCACCCCATCGAGCCTCTTCTACAAATCCTCCAGGCAGAGCACCTAGCACCGACGTATTGTGAGTTCCAAGCCACATCCCTTTAGGTTTGCTGCTCGGTATAGGTGGTGCCCGTGGTTGGCTGTTGGCTGGGTCTTGTCTCCGTTGGCACTGGAGGCGGAAGTGCCCTGGCGGGTGTGATTACAGCCTGCGTATCCGTAGGCGCGAATTACATAGGGGGTTCAAGGGAGGTTAGGCAGAAGAATGAGTTCACTTACCTTTTTGCAGATGGAAGATATTGCGCTGGAAATGCGCCAGCCACTCCGGCAGCAGAGCTCACAAGGGTCGCTTTAGGGTCCCCATTCGGCGCGCTGAGACTGACGGTAGGCGCTTCATCACCTGCGGGCGCAGTTTCCGGCTGCCTACGGTCAACCTTGTCTTATCAAGGGTATTAGACTGGATGTCGGACCGACCATCTTAGCAGCATGCTCCTCAAGGACTTGGACGAACATCGCCACAGCTTTAAATCCCGGGTCCCGTACAGTTATACCTGCAGTCAGACACGGAGGACGATACCGCCACTGAATGAAATCACTTTTCTTTGCCCACCAACGTTCGTGCCATCACCACCTTTCCTGCGAGCTCCTCCACCTCAAACAAGTTCGTGCACGCTATACAAGCCATGAGAGTAGCCACGCGAGCTGGCGGGAAGTTATCCTTCAACGCCTTGGCGCAGGCTGAACCGAGAACCTTGCATCGTGTATTGTGCCCTAGAATTGGGCCGAGACGACCGATAAGTATAATCGAGCTTGTGCGAATGGCGGGGTCGGGGTCGGATTGAAGGCGCGTGCAGTGAGATGACGGAGAAGATCGTTATTCAGAATACGCTCTGGAAACTAGCGAGTAGGCACACATAAGCGTGAATCTACAAAGAGGTACATTCTGGTGTACCTTATTAGAGAGAAGGCCGATGGCTTTCGCTGTCGTCTCGTGGATAACCGGGACCGTGTCTGTGGATCCTGTTTGTTTGCTACGCCCTCATATGCCAACTTTAGAAGATCGTTCTACAAGCCGCACAGACTGACGATGTGCGGCCATAACTTTTCCGACATGATCTGATGATCGAGCTTATCTGTGAATTCTGGCAGCGGAGACCCAGCGCCATACGCATCCCCCGGTTTGGGTTTATGAATAACTTGACTACAGCTTCAGAAATTAGGCTCGGTACTGATATGACGGGACATACGTGCTGAGTTGGACCACTACCGGAACGATGGACGGAGCGGAAATGAACGTCGTTGCATGTGTAGGGGTGTGAGTAGAGCGGGAAGGATAGGATGTATTGTAGGCGTTGGGGGGAAGGTTGCATATTTGATTATCCTTCACGTCACATTGTTGTCGTCATCTTACCGTCTTGACAGATGCAGCACGTTACGCACCGAAGTAGGGCGGCCCTTTCTCCATCCGCGATCAAACCAAAGTTCTCTAATCCTTGCATATCTTGAACAGCCTGTTCCTCTATAAGAATGCACCCGGCCACTCTGCCTGAGACTCTCCGCCATGCCAACATCCAGTAGCGCTTTCGGTATCATGCGCACCTTTGAAAAGCTCTTGGGACGCAGGCCATACTAAGGACGGAATTGTCCGCATGTCGAAGGCTGCGGGCGTTGTAAGGGGGATTGAGCAATTGCCTGTGTGAGGTTGCCGCTTGAAGAGGTTGAATGTGAGTATTGCCAAGGCATAGCCATCAATTTCTGCAATTGGGCCACTGCAAAATATACTGGACTGTTATAGATGATGGTGAATGAGGGTGCTTACTCTCTCTCCTTTTATAATCCTCCTAGTTTGCATTCACCGGGGGCAGAAAGGAATATCGAGCTGATGCGGACGGTACCATGAACCGCGTTGCGTGAAGTGTTGGTAAACGAGGCCTACGCACAGATGTCCGCCTCCGAGTCAGCCATCGCCTCGCCTTCTTCCTCGAGGACCTCCAGACGGCGGAGGAAGACCACGTCGATCGCCTCAAACTCATATTCCTTGTCTGATAACCGAGCAAGTTGTTCTGCGCTTGGAGGCTGCGAGCGCGGTGCGTGTGAGGTGCGGGTAGATGCGATGGATAGACGCATGGGAAATCAGCAATAGTGAAACCAGAACAGATCTGGAGCTGGTCACTGTCGCTAACGTCATCACGATTGCAAAGAGAGTGACGAGGTTACAGTACAACACGAACTGATGTAATCTTTATTCGTACAGTCCTGTGCAGTACATAGTCTCGAAATTGAAAAATACAGGGACAACATCTGTGTCACTTGCTTAGATTCAACTCCGCAAAGAACAACTTCATCTCCTTCGTCAATTCTTTCAGCCCTGGGTCGCGTGATTCTGGGCAACTGATTTCCGGGCCAGTGGGGATCACGAATACAAGACGCCACATTGTCTCCGGCGGGAGCGACAGCAGTGAAAAGATATATCCTGGTTTGATTGTGTGATCAGAAAATTGGAAAATATAGAAATATCATTTGGATATTTCTATATTTTCCAATTTTCTGATCACCCAATCAAACCAGCCTGAGGTATAGTTCCGAATCAAACGCGACCTGATTCATGAACTCGGGCACGCAGAAGATGCCAGTTCGAATATTCTCCAGTTCAGAGCCTCGATATTCGACCGTCTTTGTTGGGGCAAAATCGATCCAATGGTGATCCGATTGCGATGAAGAGTCCGCCTTCATTTTGTGGTTGGAATACCAGAGAGGCAATTTCCTTCCTTTACTCCTTCACCGGAGCCGGTAGATTCATAGGATGTCCATGTCATAGGAAAGATCTCCGGTCCGAGCCTTTCCTGAAGCTTCGACTGGGCCAATAACTCGAACACAAGACCCGGTGTCCGCCTCGACTCTTGCACAGTTGCCAAGTACTGGTGGAGGTGTATCTGCTCGCATCGCTGCCATTCTCGGATTCGTCTTTGAAGTGCCGACTCGACGGAAGTCGTGATAGGTTCCACAGACCAATCGAGAAGGTCATCGATGTTCGTGCATTTGACCAGGAAATTTGGGTGAGAGACGGCATCCATGTTTAGTCTCTGGTAGCCTTCGGATATGAAACTGCGTAGCTGCTCTGTTGTGAATTTGTGAATTTGTAAGAACGTTCATGAGAGCGTAATCGACTCGTTCAGGAGGAAATCGATGCATATACGAGGGGTGGGGCCAAATCGATCATACAATTCATCGATACATGTGCGATCGTTATCTGTGAGCCCACGAAGGGAGGCGCTACACAGTTAAGAATGAGGCCAAGTACCTAGAATGTGAACGGAAATGCTCACGTTTGGAATATCTCTTCTCTGGTCCAAGAGTTCATGATAGGAGTTGCCAAGTGAACAGTCTTCGTCAAAGGTGCCCACCGCTCTTGGTGGGGCGAAGTGGTATATATGAGAAAGAGTTTAGAGCGAGATCGTGTGGGATACGATCGTCCAGTTCAGCCAGAGCCCAGGAGAGCCGTATGTAATCTTGGCGTATCCAGAGTTCTGAGATCCCGAGATACCAAGGTCAAGGAGGTAGCAGACCGCAATTTCACTTGCAATATTCTCAGTGTAGGAACCACCCTGCCAGTGAAGGTGAAACAATGGAGGTAGATGAGGATAACAAGAGTATTGCAAGTGAAATTGTGGTCCCAGAATTTTTCACATAGCTGAGACGGGGGAAGGTGGCCTGGAAGAGTGACCCACGGGCCAGCGGTAGGGTCATGGATGACGTCTGAGGTCGTAAGATCTAGAGGTCGACGCGCAAAGAATGGCCGCGACGCTCCCTATTGATGGAGATGATGTCATCGTACCAACACGACGGGCAAGAACGGATAAGCAGAGTCCGCTTATAGTCAACTGTGAGGTCAATTAATGTCCAATATATTAACCACTTAGTAGAGTCAGTTGTTGTCACAAATTATATTAAGACAATTGAATGATCTGTCGACCCCTCCTTATACGTCACACGATTTAAAATAAGAATACGCAAACAATTGAATATTAGTCATGTGCTTAAGAGAGAGCCCTTTATTCCCTGACGTATGTAAACTAAATTGTTATCTCAGCCGACGCGAATCACCAATCAGATTATATAAACTCATTTTGCTCTATTGTTTTAGTCTTAACAGGCTCTGATTAGCTTAATGCAGCGGGGCATGGAAAGGCATCTGTTTATATTGAATAAGATGAGACATAAATAATGTCTACAAATCAGGCTACAATTTTTAAATTAGAATAGTCTGCTAATTTGCTGGCGATTATTGGCCAATGGAGATCAATCGGCCCGATGCAGGGGCTACGGATGGTCAAGGGGATGGTCAAAT
>QLOZ01003308.1:0-30065 GCA_003314065.1 Lactarius sp. MG50 | reverse complement strand
AGCTATTTTATTTCCTGAGATAGAAAAAAACATCGGCTTAGCCACAGCAACACTAAATCAGTGTCCACCTAATCAGACCAGACGCTCAGGCAATATTGGTTTAGATGTCAGCCTAACCACTATCTACACCGAATGAATATTCAATTAGTGTCCACCTAATCCGACCAGATGCTCAGGCAATATTGGTTTGGATGTTAGCCCAAACACTCTCTACACCCACTGAATATTCAATCAGTGTCCGCCTGATCCGACCAGATGCTTGGACAATATTGGTTGGGATGTCAGCCTAACCAATATCTACACCCAACAAATATTCAATTAGTGTCTGCCTAATCTGACCAGGCGCTCAGGCAATATTGGTTTGAATATTAGCCTGAGCACTCTCTACACCCACTGAATATTTAATCAGTGTCTGCCTAATCCGACAGGATGCTTGGACAATATTGGTTGGGATGTCAGCCTAACCAATATCTACACCCAATGAATATTCAAGTAGTGTCCACCTAATCTGACCAGACACTCAGGCAATATTGGTTTGGATATTAGCCTGAACACTCTCTACACCCACTAAATATTCAATCAGTGTCCACCTGATCTGACCAGATGCTTAGACAATATTGGTTGGGATGCCTAACCAATATCTACACCCAATGAATATTCAATTAGTGTCCGCCTAATCTGACCAGGCACTCAGGCAATATTGGTTTGGATATTAGCCTGAGCACTCTCTACACTTACTGAATATTCAATCAATGTCTGCCTAATCCGACCAGATGCTCAGGCAATATTGGTTTGGATGTTAGCCCGAACACTCTCTACACCCACTGAATATTCAATCAGTGTCCGCCTGATCCGACCAGATGCTTAGACAATATTGGTTTAGATGTCAGCCTAACCAATATCTACACCCAATGAATATTCAAGTAGTGTCTGCCTAATCTGACCAGACACTCAGGCAATATTGGTTTGGATATTAGCCTGAGCACTCTCTACACCCACTGAATATTTAATTAGTGTCCGCCTAATCCGACAGGATGCTTGGACAATATTGGTTGGGATGTCAGCCTAACCAATATCTACACCCAATGAATATTCAAATAGTGTCCACCTAATCTGACCAGACACTCAGGCAATATTGGTTTGGATATTAGCCTGAACACTCTCTACACCCACTGAATATTCAATCAGTGTCCGCCTGATCTGACCAGATGCTTAGACAATATTGGTTGGGATGCCTAACCAATATCTACACCCAATGAATATTCAATTAGTGTCTGCCTAATCCGACCAGGCGCTCAGGCAATATTGGCTTGGATATTAGCCTGAGCACCCTCTACACCACTGAATATTCAATCAGTGTCCGCCTAATCCGACCAGATGCTCAGGCAATATTGGTTTGGATGTTAGCCTAAACACTCTCTACACCCACTGAATATTCAATCAGTGTCTGCCTGATCCGACCAGATGCTTGGACAATATTGGTTGGGATGTTAGCCTAACCAATATCTACACCCAATGAATATTCAAGTAGTGTCTGCCTAATCTGACCAGACACTCAGGCAATATTGGTTTGGATATTAGCCTGAGCACTCTCTACACCCACTGAATATTCAATCAGTGTCCACCTAATCCGACCAGATGCTCAGGCCCTATTTGTTGGGATGTTAGCCTGACCAATATCTGCACCCAGTGAATATTAAATCAGTGTCCGCCTAATCCACTCATAGGCTAGACAATATTGGCAATGTTTGTGCTGTCAGGCAGACCAATATCTTCAATGAATCGATATTCAAAAGACATCCGCCTGATATGACTATATCAGCAGTGCACATTAGCTGGGCTGTCAGGCTGATCGGTTCCTGCATCTAGTGAATGTGACATAATGATCCGCCGATTGCATTCAGTCGGATACTCAATATCTCTCTTAGTGTGCATCGGACACGTTGCTAACATATATTAAATACATTCAGCTGATCTGTAAAATACATATACTATCTACAATCCGGCAGACATCCGCTGGGATGTCTTAAACAACATAATGTCATCGTATTATCTATGTTTCTAGTGGATATTTGTGCTGAAGGGGCTCGTTTGTGATCCTACAACCACAATCAGTGAAAACACTTTTAAAACCATGAATGTCTAGTTGGCTGATTGATACCAGCTGCATGCCTGCATTCAGGGTGTAGAGAACATTGTCCAGCATTAGATGTTTGTCAGTGGACAGCAGTGTGATGGTCATGGTCCCCAAGCCAACAGCAAGAACCATTGATCTGCCAACTCCTGAGATCCAGCAGGGCGGTATGGAGCTCAGCGTCTGAAAGTCAGCATACATGCAGGAGATGTGGGCTGTGGCACTGGAGTCCAGGTAGAACATGGGCTCCGGTGTCTGCACGAAGAGTGTGGCAGTGTGGGAGAAGTCGATGGAGGTAGAGGCAATGAGGACAGCAGTCATGTTGATGGCATTGGGAGTTGGAACATCATTTGGGTTCCAATTGTTGTATTCTGCCTGATCGGCAGGGGAGAGGAGGGCTTTCATGGCGACATGGGCAGTATGGGATTCATTATCATCTAGTTGGTAGTGCTGACCATTAATGACTATGGTGATCACATTGTCAGTGGGGGCATTGCTATCCATTTTGAAACATTGGCCGTTTACTACCATGGTGGTGTTGCTGCTGGCAGGAGTGATGTCCCTTCTTCCTCTGTTGTTGCGGGACATGCATTGACACATGATTGCCTCGTAGGTGGACAGGCCTGCCAGTTTCCCCCCAGGGGTGACACAGAATTCAATGGTGTGTCCACCCTTTTTGCAGTTGTTACAGATGACAAGGTGGGGTGTGAAGGCAGGAAGGGCAATGTCCAGAATGGGCTGTCCCCCATTGTAGGCTTGAGCAGCTTGTGCCGCACGCATCTCAAAATAGTACCACATATGTAGAACGAACATCTCTTCTGTCATTGATCCATCCATGATCGCCAGTGCCAAGGCATCATGAACAGTGGTGTGAGATACTTTCAAGTTTTGAAAGAGATAGAGTAGTCCTAAGCGTGTTGTGTCAATCTTGCCGCTGCTGTCAATTTGGTATACAATGTCCCTCCAATGTGTGAGCTGCGATTCAAAGTTTTGGGGATCATCATTAAACCAGATCTGCCCCAAGCGTTGGATCAGCTGGAGTTGTGTCATTCCACTCCATTTCTTGTGCCATGCCTGCAAGATAAAGTAAGCTTCTGCCGAGGTGGTGCACTTGGCAATCAGCTGTTCTTCTGAAGTGTACATTTGCAATAGCATGAAGTTGAGGATCATGTGGTCATTGCCTAACCATGTGTGGTGGCCAACCAGGTCCACAGCAGGGTCAGGACAAGGCAGCTTGCTGAGGGGGTAGTCAGCAATTTGGCAGATCCCCAGCCCTCTAATCAAGCAGTGTGACCATTTGAGCCAGTTGCCCATGTTGAGTGAGAGTTTGAGACTGGGAGGCCAGGGAGGCATTCCCAACAAATTCTCATGTTTGATCCAGCTCTCTGCCTGGGCTGAGTCACAGGATGGAGTGTTGGCAGCCTAAGGGCTGTGTGTTGGAGTGATGTGCTGTGCAGCTGGTTGGGAAGGATGGTGAGTGGGATGGGCAAGTGGGCTTGCAGAGTGGGGTGTATGTATGGCAGGATGAGAGGCAGGAGTGGAGTTGGCAAATGGATTGGAGGGGCTGTGATGTGGGTGTAGAGGTGCTGTGGGAGCGGTGGCAGTGCATGCAGCATTATCCTTGTTGGGAGACAGGGCTGTTAGGGGGCTTACAGAGCTGAGCAGTCTGGCATTGGCAGACATTATATGAATGAAGTTTGGGGAGGCAGGGAAAATTGAAAGGTGACGAAACATGAAACACAAGCAGGTGCACAGCTGAACTGGAGAGCAATTTAACAACAGGCAGGGAATTCAACAATGGGCAGAAGACAGAGACAGGTGCATGGCCAGTTCAGCAGGTGGGCAACAGGCAGTACACAAGGACAGGCATGTGGCCAGTTTAGAAAGCAGTTTCTTGAGGCAGCAAATGGCCCATAACCTATTAGAGCTATGACGAGTTAACCTCAGCTGTATTGTATCAAGCTGCTGTTACACAAACCTATGATGAGTTAACTATTATATAAATGTAAGCAACTTGTGTGTGGTATGTTTAGTGAGCAGACTTACCCTCAGCTGTATTGTACCATTGTCCTTTTATCTATTCGTAAGGTATGTATGCCAAGTATATGTGCTGGGGTGCATCATGGGTAAAACTCGGACATATCTTGGTGTGATCAGACATGATCATTCAATCACATCCTAATACCATTTCCAGTTCAACAAGGAGTAAATAAGACTAAGGTAAAAGTGCACTCCTCTACAGTAAATATCAACCTGACTAAGCTAATCTAACTAACCAAATAAGGAATTAGCCTCTAGAGCATTGTTCTGACACTCTAAAGAGCAATATACAATGCATTAGGCTCATGTAATAACTAAAGTAAATTTAGCATGATGCAAGGGAATGCAACAACAGGTTGTCACTGGACCAGAGGTCTGCTGTGAAGGAGACCTTGCAGGCAGCAGACTAGGCCATGATCATATCAGCCAATGTAAGTAGAGACCTGTGAGATGCTATGTACTTCCATGCTATTGTTTGTCTTGTCACAATTCTCCATCCACCTCTAAATAATGCACTCATGGATTTGTGTGCAATGTGGGATATCCAAAATTTTAAGGGATTCACACAGGAAAAGGAGAAGTTGGTGGAACTCTATGCACTCAATGATGTTGATTGCCTAAAGCACATGCCATTTGAAAATTAGAGAATTTACCTGGTCATCAGCCACAATGAAAGCCACAATATGGTCATAGAAGGCCTGCATTGTAAACTGTGGAATGGATGCATGCCCAGTTAAATCCTCTTCAGCATCAATTTCATTAGTGGTGAAATGGTGGTTAGGGAGGGATGAGATATCTGTTATAATGTGAGATTAGAAGGGCCCTTGAGTCACAGAGGACCAAGGGAACTGTAGAGGAGTGCCTGTACACTGCAGATATCTAGTTCATGCACAACAATCTCAAACTAAACATAGACATTAGCTAGCTCACAATGCAGATTGCCACATACCTCTTCAAGGCTATGTTTATCTACAACAAATACACAGGTATCTTGCATTTGTCTGCTCACATACCCATGCTGCTTTCAGTGTAGAGGGTTCATTGGGTTATGAAATTTAACCTAGGTACCTACCTGAATCTTGTACAGATGATGTGGAGGTTCAAAAAACTTCACACCATCCATCAAGGTCAAAATCTGGCATTTTGTCAGTAAAAGCTTTGATTGTAATCTAAGTATCTTATCACCTGGTTCATGTCCTTTTCAATGTAAATGAGTGTGTTGTGCACCTCATTAACCAACATAACCAATCTATATAACTCCAACCAATGGTCCTTGATGTTGTCACCAGGGAGGTAGTGTGGTGTTAGATAATGCAGGGGTGGGGCCAAGGAACATCTTTCAAACTTGAGTTTGATTTAATGGCAGCAATGCCATCAATGATATCAATGGGGCATTCTATGACTCCCTGTTGCTCCCTAAACTCAACTCTGACCCTTTGTTGGGGCTGGATGGAGTTTTGAACAAAGTGGTGAACCCAAGGTGCAAATAAGTGATGGTCTTGAATGAAAGGGGCTGTGATAAAATGTTGTATGTTGTTGAGAGGGCTGTTGACAATGGTGAGGCTGGCCAGAGCAAAGTGCTTCATGACTAAGCCTAATTTGTATGTTTCATGATGAAACATGAATTTTTCAGGCAAGATGTTGTTTACCTTCAAGCTGCTGCATTCTGTTATAACTTGGATCAAGGACCAAGTATATGAGGGGGGGTCAAGACCCTCTCTTCCTCTTGCTGCCAGCAGGCTTGTCTAAGTTAGTGGGGATTCAAGGGACAAATGCAGTGATAACCTCCAAATCAGATAATGTATCCTGTTCACATATAAATTTAATGTCACCACAATAGAGTTCATGCAAGCAATTGCACCCATTGGTCTTCCTCTATGCAATAAGACAATAGATTGCAACTTGCCAGCAATGCAATGCACTACTCAAGAGGGATGAGATGTGGTGTTGAATCAAGGACCATCATCAGTTTATTCACAGCCTGCATCACCACCAAGAGACTGCCTTTCAAGAAAATGAATCCTGAAATTCTATCTTGTGTGAGAACCAAAGTGATATCTAGATAGCACGATTCCTCTATTAAGGTAATTTGATGAAAGATCTGAAGTATAAGACTCCACTTGTACTTGACCTGATAGCATTAAACAAGTACAGCATAAGATAGATATTATATATACCTTCATGTGCACAGCCCACAAGTTAGGGTTGTTTAGCCTTAGAATGAGCAAGTGACTTGGGACAATCCTGCTGTCATACTGGCACAGGGGATTAGATGTTGCAGTGTGGTCTCTAGCTTGAGCATGCAACTCTAAGGCCTCTGTGAGCATAACACTGTCATTGTGAAGGAATGCAGGGCCCTTGCTCAAACCCACTTTGCTCTCCTTGTCCTTCACATCATCCACAAAAAAGTCATCTATCAAATAGAGTTAATGATTGGGAAAGATACTGAGGGCATTGCTCACCAAATTCTTCCTCATCAGTCTCCTCTTCTTCTCTGTTATCTATGATGGCTTCAAGGTCTAAATAATTGCCCAACTAAACTGCATGGTAAGTTAGCTAATCCTCAGGATTTAAAGATCACTCATGGTGTATTTAGCCATGGTTAAAATGCAAGTAGATGACCAAAAGAAAATGTGAGAACAGTGAACTACTTGCAAGGTGGGTGTGAAGCTTACTATATCTTAGGCAATTTGCATCATGGCCTGCCAAAGACATATATTTTACATACTGGGCTTACCTAGATCACACCTTGGCATGAGGCATCACCAAGAGCAACCTCCAATGGGAGAAGCATGCATCAAGCCTCACTCACAGGTTGCACCAACATGCCACCCATTGTGCACTCATAACCTGATATAAGCAAGAAGGTATAACATGTACTAAATGCCACCAAAGGTGGGCAAAGCCTTCCTGCCATCTTCAAGTTCTCACTTCATCATGTGCATCAAAAAGGTGATAATGTGGTGTTGGTTGCACTTCTGGGCCTGTGATGGCATGGTCAATGTGCCATCACTCTTGCCTTGTACCCCTTCAGGGGGCAATTGCAAGGAGTTAAGTGCAACTGAAAGTTAGCACAAATGGGGTGTCCCTCTGCTCAAGCATCAGCTACACTTTATGCTGTGCCCAATAGCTTCTGATGCAAGCAACAGGTGCATGGTGGGATCTATCCACCAGAGGCAGCCACACATATGTGCCTATAGAGGGCAATGGCAGAGGGTGGTGGCAGGCTTGCTAATCACCATGGGTTGTCCTTGCCTTGTTAAGATAAGAGAGTTCACTCTCTCAGCACTACTCATGGGGGTCAGGGGTCATGTAGAATAGCCTTATAGTGATGTGCTATAATATATGCCTGACACATCACACTGAAGTTACCAGGGTATCCCTATGTCACAACCACAAATTAGAGCATAAAGGGCTATGATGGGTCACTCACACAGCCACCAAGGCAGCAACTGGGCTTGAGGCAAAAGATTCAGCAGCAGTGCAGTTAATGTGCTGCCACTCTTGCCCTGTGCCTCTCTGCTGGTCACTGCTGAGCCAAGTTTGCCATGCCCTTCCATGATGGCTGATTGCCTGAGAGGGGGGTAGGTAGTAAATGCAATTGGCAGTCTGCATGAATAAGGTGTTCTCTCTGCTTGGGCATCAGCTACACTCTGCACCATGCCCAACAGCTTTCAGTGCAGGCAATGGGTGCATGGTGGGATTCAACCACCAGAGGCAGCTATGCATATGTACCTATAGAGGGCATTGGCAGAGAGGGCTCCACACACCTGAGGTGACTAACAGCAGTTATGCAGTAGCTTATGTGGCCACCAAGGCAAGGAACAGGACTTGCCATTGGCTTACTGGATGTACCAATGTGGTTGGAATATCATCACTCTTCCCTTAACCCTATTTCCCCTTCTCCCTTCTGGCCAAACCACTGGCCCTCCATGACAGTGAGGTTACACTAAGGCAGGTGGTGGGTAGGCAGACACAAATGGAAGAGGGTTGCAACTGCATCAGTGATCTGCACAAACAGGGCGTCCTCTCTGCTTAAGCACCAGCTACACACTACATCATGCCTAACAGCTTCTAGCACAAGCTACAGGTGCATGGTGGGATTCAACCACCAGAGGCATGCTGTGCAGTGGCCATCAGCAAAATGTCAAAAAAACTTAAACTAACTTGATGGCACTTAAGGTTGCTTATCATGACTTGAAAACATTTCTAGGTAGCATTAAGCTCTAAGTCCATTAAGCAAAATTACTTAGTATAAGCCAAGTCTTGCCATGAATTTGACTTAAAATCAACTTACTCAGCTTATTTTCAAGCTTATTCCAGACTTGAACTAAGCACTGGACTTAAACTAAGCAAAAATCTAAGTAATATTATAAGTTAGTCTCAATCAGTCTCAAGCCATAGTGTAAGCAGTTGTAAAAGTTGAATTAAGTGGTTCAAGCAATTCAAAAGGTGTCAAAGTGTATATTCATGGCAAGTATGGAATGTACTAAGTATTACAAGTGGTCCCTAAGTAGCCTAAGTAAGTAGTTAAGTGTATTAATCCACCTCCTGCTAGGTGACAGCACTGTGCAGCAGCAGCAGCAATGATCCGGGTCTGGTGACACTGCTCATGCAGCAGTGGCCAGTGATGCTGCCAGCATGGTGGCAGTCACGGCAATGGCCTGGTGCACCAGCAGCCACGGTGATGCTGGCATGATGGTGGTCATAGTTGTGGCACCATGGCAGTTGCAGCAGCTGCCACGGTGGCACTGCTGGCATGGTGGCAATGCTGGCATGACAGTGGCCATGGTGACATGGTATGGCAGTAATTGTGGTGGCAGGATGGGTGCAGCAGTGGCCATGGTGGTGCTGCTGGCACGCTGGTGACACTGGCATGGCAGCAGTGACAAGGTACAGCAGCAGTTGCAGCAGTGGGACAGGCACAGCAGTAGTGTTTTAAAGTCTGGTCTGGTCCAGTTTTTGGGCCTGATTGCCATTGAACTGGAACTGGAACCAGTCAGGGGTGGACAAAATTTTAATGAAAACTGGACTGAACTGACTGTGACTGGTCAATATTGGTTCGGTCTAATTGTCAAAACTGGTCTATTTCAGTCTAAACTGGAACCAGTTAATGACCTGTTCAGATCAGTTCCATGTGCGGTTTAGACCAGTTTTCATTCACACATTCAATATCAAGACTCACACGGACAAGGGCTGACTTCAGGGATACTCAAAAAAACAATATATTATATTATTACAGTACAGTACATAGTTGAAGTACTGTACAATAAGTTGAAGTACAAGGGTGTGCTGTCGCTTCGTCAACATGCTGCGTAGCTGCACTTGGTACTATCACTGCCACTGCATTGCAGCCACCATGCTGCTGCCATTGCTGCAGCCGTGTCGCTGCCGCCGTGCTGCTGCAGCCATGTCGCTGTGGTCGCTGCGGCTGCATAGTTGTGGTCAGTGGCATCGTCGATGCCATTGTCATGCCGTGCTGCTGGGGTCGCTGTGGCTGCATAATTGCAGTCGATGCAGTCATGCTGTGCCACTGGGGTTGCTGTGGTTGCGTAGCTACAGTCGATGCAGTCGATGCCATTGCTGCTGGCATGTTGCTGTGGTTGCTGCAGGTGTGGTCAACTCTGTCAATGCAGTCGCTGCAGCCATGCCACTGTGTCATCACTGCGGTCACTGCTGCATCGCTGATGCAGTCGCTGCTGCATCGCCAATGCGGTCGCTACTGCCGCTGATGCAGTTGCTGCTGCGTCACCACTGTCACTGTGGTCGATTGTAGCTGTGTTGCCGCCGTCGCTGCCATCGATGAAGCCACGTCACCGCTGTCATTGCTGCCATGTCACCCTTGTTGATGCGGCTGCATCGCCAGTCGATGCAGCCAAGTTGCAGTCGTCAATGCAGCTGCATCGCCGTTGCCGCAGCCCCATTGCCGCCACTGCCATTGCTCCAGCCCTCGTTGTTGCCATTGTTACAGGAGAAACAGAGGCCCGGGAGGGTGAGAAGTAGTGATCCCTAGAGATACAATATGTCAGAGATATCAAAAAAAAGTCAAACAAACCTGTAGACTTGAGAGGCATTCACCTCTAGAGCCATTCTTGCCTGTTGTTGCCCCATCGGCCATCGTTGTCACTGCCCATGTTGGCATTGAGGACCAGGTGGTGGTGGTGGTGGTGGTGGTGGTTGATGTGGCAGGCATTGCCAGTTCAAACCAGTTATTACCGGTTTTGGCTGGTTTATACTATACATAGAAATTGAGTAAACCGTGGACCGGAAACTACCCCAAATTGGGCAAACTGTGACTGGCAGTCCAGTTCACATCAGTTCAAAGTCTGGTCCGGTACCGGTTATTTTCCAGTCCTATGGACTGGACCTTTAAACACTACACAGCAGTGGCCACAGTGGCACTGCTGGCATGGTGGTGGTGCTGGTGTGGCAGCAGCTGTGGTGGTGCAGCACCATGGCAGGCATGGTAGCAGCCATGGCGGTGGTGCAGGTGCAGGTGTGGTGACTGTTACGATCTGGACCACCTACTGTACTATTTTTCCTTTGCCCCCCCCCCTACCCTGTACCCTTACCCTCAGCCCACTGCCTCTAGGCCCCTCCCCTATTGCTTACTGACCACCAATCATGATGCACCTTGGCCCTATGCCCTGGAACTGTGATGCGTTTTCCTTCTATCTACCCTGTACCCTTACCAGTGACCTCATACTTATCTATGATGCGTCTTTACTTACCCTCAACCCTAGTCAGTACTTATAGTGCGTCACCTCAGCTGTATGAACTCCAGACTCGACTTCTTGAGCAATCAAGTTAGTTCTACCTGTCCTGAAGCTAGAGTCCCTCTCAGGTTCTTCTGAGAGCTTTAGCCTTCACTGTCCCTCTTGGCTTAGGAGATAATAGTTGAACTACGACTGTTTCCCCCTGTGCCAAGAAGAACTGTCCTCTTCGCACTCG
Source organism: Lactarius sp. MG50 (assembly GCA_003314065.1). Lineage (NCBI taxonomy): Eukaryota > Fungi > Basidiomycota > Agaricomycetes > Russulales > Russulaceae > Lactarius > Lactarius sp. MG50. Next base: position 18,940 of record QLOZ01003308.1, on the reverse strand, counting down.
TGCTTGTCTGCACTTGTGCACTTGTGAACCCTCTCTCCGCCTGCATATTCCAGGCCTTCCCAGAGTCTCCAGAAGCCTAGGCTTGGGCTAGACCAAGCCATGAACCCACCAGACGCACACGTCGTGCACCAGGCCACACTTGAGCCTAACAGTGACACTGCTGGCACAGTAGCGGCCACAGCCACAGGGCTGCCACAGGCATGGGGACAGGGCTGGCATGGCAGTGGTGATAGTGCAGGCGTGGCAGCAGCAATTGTGGTGCAGGTGCAAGTGCAGTGATGCTACTGATGTGGCAGTGGCCACATCCCAAATGTGATGGGGTCAGACTCGACAGGCTGGAGGTGGAGGTGGTAAAGCTATAAAAATAAAAAGTACATCAGTAGGGAAGATATGGACAAAACAAGAAAGAAAAAGAAAAAAAAAGACATGCCACAGCTCACACTTGTGAGGTGGTGGTGGTGATGTGGCGAAACATTGTCAGAGGAAAAAAATCCCCCAGCTTGTGTTCACAAGTGAAGAGGGTGCTGACGGTGATGTGGTGGTGGCAGGGCATAGGAAAGAACCACCCCCAACTCAGACTTGTGAGCAAGGGGGGGTAGTGATGTAGCAGCAAAACATCATTCATATGAAACCACCCCACATGTGTGAGCGGGGGGGGGGTTGTCGACATGGCAGGAGAGTGCCATGTACCTGCAAGGTGGTTGTCAGTTAGGAACAATACAAATGAAAAAAAAAAAGCCCTGAGAGGGCCCTAGTGGGATCATGAAGGGTGAATGTTGAATGTTGAAAAGTTCAAGTTGTTGAAAAGTTCTAAGTTGGTTGTTACTATCTGTTTTGCTAACTCTTTGCTTGTCTTTAGGTATCACTAGTGCAAGTGCATAGATAGGGAAGGTGAGTAAAGTAATTAGTATTTAGTAGATGCTGACTATGTGTTCCAGGTAATGCACAGGATACTACACCTCATACCTCAAGCTTGACCTTGCATTTGGGGATGCAGCCATGCCAGCACCATCACCACTGCCGTGGCCATCTAGCATTGTCACCATGACTGCTGCCATGCCAGCAGCACCACAGCTACTGTGGCACCTGCACCATGACTGCTGCAGTGCCAGCCCAGTCACCGTGACCGCTGCAGTGCCAGCAGTGTCACCACATCCAGACCATCACCACTGCTGTGTCACCATGGCTGCTGCCATGCTGCCACCATCGCTGCTGCCATGCTGCTGCCACGCTGCTGCCACTGCTGCCATGCCACTGCCACGCCGCTGCTGCCACTGCCACGCCACTGCCGCCGCTGCCACGCCACTGCTGCTGCTGCCACGCCACTGCTGCTGCTGCCACACTGCTGCCACTGCTGCTACACTGCTGCTGCCGCTGCCACACCAGTGCCACTGCTGCCGCTACACAAGCACCATCACGGCACCTGCACCATTGCCATGGCCATTGCCACGCCAGCAGCGTCACTGAGACTGCTGCCATACTGCATCACCATGGCTGCTGCCATGCTGCCACCATGCTAGCAGTGTCACTGTGGCTGTTACCACGACTGCCACTGTACCACCTCACCCACAGCCGCTGCCACACCAGTGCCACAGTGCTGGCAGCATCGCCACGACCGCCGCCATGCTGGCAGCATCACTGCAACCACTGCCATGTTGGCAGTGTCGCTGCAACCGCTGCCATGTTGGCAGCATCACCGCAACCACCACCATGCTGGCAGCATCACTGTGACTGCCACTGTGCTGGCAGCGTTGCTGTGACCACTGCTGTGCTGGCAGCATTGCCATAACTGCCACTGTGCTGGTAGCATCACTGGCTGCTGCTGCACAGGCAGTGTCACCACACCCGCACCCACACCATCACCACGGCACCAATCCAGCTGTGGGAGGGCTGTGAGAGGAGGTGGCATGGTGTTGAGTGCACCCACACATCCTAAGCAAGCCCCTGTTGCACAGCAGCAAGCAATGGCTTGATGTCTAGAGAGCAGGGGCTTTTGATGGAGTGAGGGTAACATGCACAACATGTCTTGGCTTGCCAGTTTGGACTTGGTTCACTTAACAGCACCCTTGACTTATACTACTTGGCACACTTGCTATATGTACTTGGATGCTTTGCTTTGCTTGGTGGTCTTGTCTTATGTCTTGGTATGCTTACTCTATTGGATGCTCTTTTTAGACTTGTTTCACTTGACAGCACCATGGACTTGCCTTGGCTTGGTGCATTTACTTGGATACTTACTCTGCTTGGTTGTCTTGTCTATGTCTTACTATGCTTACTTTGCTGGGTGCTCTTATTGATGAACTCACTAAGTGAAGAATAAGTGACTTAGCTTACTTGGTGGGCTTTTAAGAGAAATAAGGTAACTAAGTCTACTAAGTTTTTTTTGCATTTTGCTGATGCATATGTGCCTACAGAGGGTGTCTGTAGAGGAGGCTTTGTAAACTGCACTGGGTTATGGTGATTGGGCCCAGGGATTGTTTTGCTGCAAGACTAGAAGGGCCCTTGAGTCACAGAGGACCAAGGGGACTGCAGAGAAATGAATAAGACTGTATTAGAAGAGTGAGATACTAAACTACTAACCTGCAGAGAAGTGAATAAGACTAAGGTAAAAGTGTGCTCCTTTGCAATAAATATTAACCTGACTAAGCTAATCTAACTAACCAAATAAGGAATCTGCCTTTGGAGTGTTGTTCTAACACTTCAAAGAGCAGTATACAATGTATTAGGCAAATCTAACAAGTGAAATAAATCTAGCACAATGCAAATGAATGCAATAGGGATGTGATGCAGTGTTTCAGCCATCATCAGCCAATGTTGTGCCTGTTCTTGGCATGACAAGGGCACTAACTTATTATTAATTTACTCTTACCATTGTTTACTTTGATTTCTTAATATTATTTTATGTATATCTAAGTTAATTTTTTCTAAGACTATGCTAAAGATGAGGTTGTTAAGAGTGAGAGTGTTACGCTCAGCCTTGGGCATTCTTAGCGACATGCTAGTCTGTGACTTGGTTCAGCCCAAATCCTGCTTCGTGGGGTAGTACCACTGGTACTGTGGACGTTTAAATGGTGGTTCTCCTATTGATTGCTGAGGCTCAATACGTAGGCCTTCTGTGGTGCACAAGTGACTAGTGCACAAGTGGTTCTGGCACACTTGGTGACTCAAGCACAAAGGTGTGAGGGGCCAAAGGTTCCCTGAATACTAGGGAGGAGAAACAAGGGGGTAGAGCAAGAAGTGGAGTGTACTGGTGGTCCTTTGGGGTCTGTTCTGGTTCGTTCTAACCAAGGGTCACTCTGCAGTGATTCCAAGGAGTCTGGTATTCATAGGCTGATAGCCAAGAGGTCGAGTCTGAGTCTTTACATGTCCAAAGATGTACTACTTATAGTAAACCAGTCAGGCCCCTATCAAGAGGGATGCGTAAGTGTCAGGGCATAGGGCCCATGTCGTTATAAGGGTCCGGAGCACACGCCATAAGGGCGTGGCAGCGTTCTAGTTCAATCTGATGGACACATGCAAGGTATGATGTCAGGGGTCAGTCCAAGCGTCCAATCATCTAAGAAACCGTTATCGTAATGATGCACGGCCTGCACACAAGCCAGAACACATCTGCACCAAGCCCTAGGACCTAGGGAACATGCCTTCAGCGTGCAGTGATGTGCCGATGTGATGTGAGACACGCATGCACCTGCAGTGCCATGCATCTGCCACAACCATGCGCTCATAGCATGAGGCTAGGAGCTCCTTCCTAATTAGTCCAGTTCAGTGTCAGTTCCAATCTCATACAGTAATTCAGTCGCATAGCATCATAGGGCCTCCCAGGGAGGTCTGTATTCCATCCTTGTCTTGTCAGGTACCTTGTCGTGAGTCCCAGAGACTGTGCAAGGGCTAGTTCAGTGCACAGAGGCAGCGTCATCATAACAGAGAGTGAGGAAGAGGAAGAAAAGAGGTGTTTAGATGTTTTTAGAGAATACTTAAGCCTGATCACTCCACTCCCATCTCTGAGGTAGGCACATGCCATAGGATTAGGACTGCTCAGTTCCTGAACTCTCTGGTTGGTAGACCATTCTCAAAGGGTGGTCCAATATCTTATGGCACATGCCTACCTCAGAGACAGGAGTGGAGTGGCCAACTATGTATACTGTCAATCACAGGATTGCATTTATTCTTGTCACACTTGACTTGTTCCATGAGTGAGTGTACCTCCACTGGTGATGGAGGGGGCATAGGCAATGCTGGGGACTGAGGGTGAGAAGGCAAGAGGTCTAGGTACCTCTCCTTGGCAGGCATGCTTTTAGAACACTTGAATGTAAGTCCCTTCCCCTTTATCATAGATGGGGAGTTGAGCAAAGTCAGGCAATTGGCCTGAGGAGCGAGGATTCACAAGTAAAGGCACAAAGGACAATTCACTAGTCTGAGATTCCAAGAGAACAGACTTAGGGTCTGCTCTAAGCATACAATGCAATATAAGTACATGTGGGTGGGAGTCATAGTGAGTCAGTGTGAGTCACAGTGCCCCTGGGACACTACTAAGTGTACACAGTCATCATGAGTCATTGTATAGTAGGGGAGTCACAGTAGAATGAGTCAGTAAGGTGCCAAGGCAGCACATGCACTGAGGCATACAGATGTAGCACTAGTGGATGTGTGCCAGTCCAGGTGGTCCATCAGACCCAGTGGTAAGTAAGTGAGACTGAGGCAAGATGTGAGAATGGAATCATGGGCTGTAGGGGCCCAGCAGTCCATAGAGTCAGAGTGTAGAGTGGTAGGCATGATATGAAAGTAAAAATGAAGCATATGAGTCCATGGAGCATAACATCATCCCCCTCCTAAGGTCAGTGACTGCCCTCAGTCACTACCATTCTCTGTCCAATTGTAAGCATTCATGGTGGTGGCGTTATAGCCATTAGAGATGGCTGGGTCAGCAGGGGTAGGTGTGTGGTTCTCAAAGGTGGGGTAGCCAAGCTCCAGGCTGTGTCCCCTCTCCCTGGCAAGGCATACAATGAGTGAGTAAGGGCCCAGAGGTGGAGGGTGGCTGAAGATGCAGGTAGAGAGGGTCAGCTCCTTGGGGTGTTGGGTGTAGCCATGTCCTGCCTTGGCCAGGGCCTCATGGAGGCATGAGTCAGGACAGTAGGTGAGGACCTGGTCCTTAGGAGTCTCGAGGGGGGTGTGGACACTAGTGAGGAAGGGGTAGAGGATGTTGTAAGCATCCATGGCAGAGAGGCAAGACACACTCTGGTGCCTCAGGTCTTTGTAGTGCCCCAGTCACCTGGAATGGTGCTCCACCAGGCACTTTGCCTCCTGCAGCCTTTGCTTCTCCATCTTCACATCTACTGCATGTGTCTTGATCCCCATCTCTGCCACACAGAGGCATTCAACCTCACCTATCAAGTAGGGATTCCCCATGGCTTTGAGGGCTTTGTCAATGTGGTAGCCAAAGCCACCACTGTCCCCCCTATCTTCTGCAAAGATGGTGACTTGGTTGGGAGTGAGACAAGAGAGGGGGCATCAGGAGTGTTCAGGGACAGGCTGTGCATGCAGGGGGAATGTGAAGGTGACTCCATCAGCGAAAGGTGAAAAAAACTTAATAGACTTGGTTACCTTATTCCTCTTAAAAGTGCACCAAGTAAGCTAAGTCACTTATTTCTTACTTAGTGAATTCATCAATAAGAGCACCCAGCAAAGTAAGCATAGCAAGACATAGACAAGACCACCAAGCAAAGTAAGTATCCAAGTAAATGCACCAAGCCAAGGCAAGTGCATGGTGCTGTCAAGTGAAGCAAGTCTGAAAAGAGCATCCAACAGACTAAGCATAGCAAGACATAACATAAGACCACCAAGCAGAGCAAAGCATTCAAGGAGATATAGCAAATGCACCAAGTGGTCCAAGCCAAGGGTGCTGTCAAGTGAACCAAGTCCAGAAGCAGCTGGCAAGCCAAGACATGTTGTGCATGTCACCTTCACTCCATCAAAAGCCCCTGCTCTCCAGACATCAAGCTATTGCTTGTGCTGTGCAGCAGGGGCTTGCTCAGGGTGTGTGTGAACTCAGCACTGTGCCACCTCCTTTGCCTACAGCTGTGTCGCTGCCACAGCCATTGCTATTGTTGTCACTGCAGCCACCACAGCTGTGGTGACGCTGCTGGCATGGCCACGCTGCGGCGATGATGCGGGTGTCGCTGTGGTCATCGTCGCCATCGCGGCGGTGTCGTCGCGGCGGTGTAGCCATTGCGATCGTCGTTGTCGCGGTGTTGTCGTTGTCACAGTTGTCGCAGCAGTGTCACGACCGCGGTCGTCGTCATGGCGTCACGGTCGCGGTTGTCCTCACCGGTGTCGTCGTCATAGTCATCGTGGTGTCGCCATTGTTGTTGTTGCTGTGTCGTCACCATTGTCATTGTCGTGGGCAGGTGGGACTAGGTGGTGGTGGTGATGTGGTTGGCGAGGGTGGTGGGGGTGGGGGTGACGTGGCCGGTACAAGGTGATGATATTCGTGCTCCACGGGGGCGGTCGCGGCGATGGGACTGGCATAGCAGTGGCCGGGATGACGCTGCCAGCACGGTGGGGGCGCTGGCGTGGCAGCAGCTGTGGTGATGCGGCACAGCAGTGGTCGCGGTGACGCTGCTGGCACAGCAGCGGGCATGGCGATGATACGAGTGAGGGTGCAGTGACGCTGCTGGCGTGGCGGCAGCGGCAGCGGTGGCGATGGCGATGGCGTGGCTGTGGCGACGGTGCGCCACGGGGGTGGGCACGGGGCTGGCACGGCAGCAGGTGTGGTGATGCTGCTGGCACGGTGGTCACGGCGGTCAGGTTGACTGTGCTGGCGCGGCAGCGGTGACGGCGCAGGCGTGGCAACGGCCGTAGTGACGCTGCTGGCACGGTGGCGTCGCAGTGACGGTGGCTGCGCTGGTGTGGCAGCGGTTGTGGTGCCGGTGCCGGCGCGACAGCAGCAGCACTGATGGTGCAGGTACAGTGATGTGGCAGCGGCCACGGCGATGGCGCTAGCGTGGCAGTGGTGCAGCAGCGGGCGCAGCCATGGTGCTAGCGCATGCGCAGGGAGCGGGTGCAGTGACCGTGCAAGTGTCGCAGCGGCCGTGGTGACGCTGCTAGACGGCCGTGGCGGTGGTGATGGCCGAAGGGGTCGAGCTTGAGGTGTGGTACCCTGTGCATTACCTGGAACATATGGTCAGCATATAAATACTAATTACCTTACTCACCTTCCCTGTCTGTGCAATTGCACTAGTGATACCTAAAGACAAAGTTAGTTAGTCTAAAAAGAGTGTGGTTCCAGGTTCAACTTCAAGTTGGTTGCAGCGCGCAGTGCTCATGATCTGTCACGTCACAACGTGACACTAGTGTGACAGCGTGAGAAGTTGACTTAGAACTTTTCGACTTGGAGATTTTCAACCAACATGTTCAGTGTTTACCCTCGCGGCCCTCTCAAAGTTTTTTTTTTTTTCGCTTGTATCATCCCTACTGACAACAACCTCACAGGTATACGGCACCCTGCTGCCATGTCGACAACCCCCCCTCGTGAATGTGAGCCTGGGGTGGTTTAACTCGCCTATGACAACGTTTCGCTGCCACATCACCCCCTCTCGCTCACAAGTGCGAGTTGGGGGTGGCTTCTTTTCTACGCCCCTGCTGCTACCATGTCACCACCAGCACCCCCCTTGCTTGCGAACATGGGCCAAGGGGGTTTTCTCCTCTGACGACGTTTTTCCCCATCACCGCCGCCACCCCCTCTCGCTCACAAGCGCGAGCTGTGGGCATGTTTTTTTCTTTTCCTTTTTTGTTCATATCACCCCTACTGATGTACTTTTTATTTTCATAGCTCTACCATTCCCATCTCCAGCCTGACCCGTCGCATTCGAGATGCGGCCATGCCAGTGTCACCGCTGCCCTAGCGCAATCAACGTGACCGCCGCCATGCCGGCACCGTCACCACGCCCACTGCTGCGCTAGTGCCATCACTGTGGCCGCGCCAGCGCCATCGTTGTGGCCGCTGCTATGTCAGCAGCGTTACCGCACCCACACCTGCACCTAGGCCATCGGTGGTGCCGCCGTCGCACCAGCACCGCGACCGCTGCTGTTGTCAGCGCACCCACCGTCACCACGACCGTCGCTGTACCACGCCACCACGGCTGCTACCACGCCAGCGCCCCCATCGTGCCAGCAGCGCCACCGTGGCTGCTGCTATGCCAGTCCTGCCACCATACCACATCACCACGACCGCTGTCACGCCAGCATCACCGCGGCTGCTGGTGTGCCAGTCCGTCACTGCGACCGCCGCCATGCCGGCAGTGCCACCGCAGCCGCCACTGTGCCAGTCCCGCCGCTGTGCCGGCAACGCCACCATGACCGCCGCCATACCGCGTCGCCACGACCGCTGTCACGCCAGCGTCACCGTGGCTGTGCCCTAGTCCGTCGCCGTGACCGCGGCCGTGCCAGCAGCATCACCGGCTGCTGCCCCACAAGCAGCGTCACTGGTTGCTACTGTGCGAGCAGTGTCACCAGACCTGGACCTGGACCATCGCCGCTGCCACTGCCGCACCAGTGCTGTCACCTGGCAGGAGGTGGATTAATACACTTAACTACTACTTAGGCTACTTAGGGACCACTTGTAACACTTAGTACTTGCCATGAATATACACTTTCATACCTTTTGAATCCCTTGAGCTACTTATTTCAACTTTTAAAACTGCTTAGATTATAGCTTGAGACTGATTGAGATGGACTTAATAATATTACTTAGATTTTTGCTTAGTTTAAGTCCAGTGCTTAGTCCAAGTCTGGAATAAGCTTGATAATAAGCTGAGTAAGTCAATTTCAAGTCAAATTCATGGTGAGACTTGGCTTATATCAAGTAGTTTTGCTTAATGGGCTTAGAGCTTAATGCTACTTAGAAATGTTGTCAAGTCAGGATAAGCAACATCAAGTGCCATCAAGTTAGTTTAAGTTTTTTTTACCTTTCGCTGATGACTCAGCCCTTGCCCATGGTGGCCATGAGGATGGGGTCCTTGGCCCCAAACATGAATGCAACATACTTGGGCATGACAAGGGAGCCAGAGCCATCCTGAATGCATTGGGACCAATACCAGGGACTGGTGGGTGAGTTGACATGGTAAGGGTGCCCTGGGTGGTCAGCTTCTGTGGCCCCTTCTGTCACCACCTCAAGTTCTATGGCTGCAAGGGGGCTCCAGCAGTCTTCCTGCATTCACTCCCTCCATTCTGGGGTGCTGGGGCCACTTCCTGCTTCAATGAGGCTGTGCAGTCCAGTGGTGGCATCAATGACAGTGAGGTGGGTGTCCTTGTTGTCAAGGGTGTCGATGATTTCTGCAATGGTGGCATTCAGGTGGGTGATGATTTCTGTCACACTCCACTGGTGAGTGTACCTCCACAGGCGATGGAGGGGGCATAGGTGAGGTGGGTGAGCCTGGGGACTGAGGGCATGAGAGCAGCAAGAGGTTTGCATACCTCTCCCTAGCTGGAGTACTCCTAGTATGCTTGAACTTAAGTCCCTTCCCCTTGATCATAGATGAGGGGAATCTAAGTGAAGTTAGGCAATAGGCCTGAGGAGCAAGGATTCACAAGTAGAGGCACAAGAGATGGTCCACAAGCCTGAGATTACAAGAGAATAGACTTAGGGTCTGCTCTAAGCATACAACGCAATATAAGTACATGTGATCTGGAGTCATAGCTAGTTAGTGTGAGTCACAGTGTCCCTAGGACACTACTAAGCATATACAGTTATTGTGAGTCATTGTACAGTAAGTGAGTCAGTGTAGAGTGAGTCAGTATGGTGCCAAGGCAGTGCATGTGCAGAGGCATGCAAATGTAGCATATGTGGCTGCACACTGGTCCAGGTGGTCCATCAGACCTGGTAATAAGTAGTGGAGGCAGAGGCAAGACACGAGAGTGGAATCACAGACCATAGGGGCCTGGCAGTCCATAGAGTCAAAGTGCAAAGTGGTGAGCATAATGTAAAAGTAAAAGTAAAGTGTATGAGTCCCTGGAGTGTAACATCACCCCCCTCCTAAGGTCAGTGACTGCCCTCAGTCACTACCATTCTCCATCCAGTCATAAGCATCCATGGTGGCAGTGTCATAGCCATCAGAGATGGCTGGGTCAGCAGGGGTAGGCATGGGGTCTGCAAAGGTGGGGTAGCCAAGCTCCAGGCTGTGTTCCCTCTCCCTGGCAAGGCATGCAATGAGTGAGTAAGGGCCAGAAGGTGGAGGGTGGCTGAAGATGCAAGCTGAGAGGGTGCACTCCTCAGGGTGTTGAGTGTAGCCATGGCCAGCTTTGGCCAGGGCTTCACAGAGGCAGGAGTCAGGGCAGTAGGTGAGGACCTGGTCCTCTGGAGTCTCAAGGGGGGCATGGATGCTAGTGAGGAAGGGGTAGAGGATGTTGTATGCATCCACAGCAGAGAGGTGGGACACGCTCTGGTGCCTCAGGTCTTTATAGTGTCCCAGTCACCTAGAATGATACTCCACCAGGTGTTTTGCCTCCTGCAGGCATCGCTTCTCCATCTCCATGTCTACTGCATGCATCTTGATCCCCATTTCCACCACATGGAGGCATTTGACTTCACCAATCAGGTAGGGGTCCCCCATGGCCTTGAGGGCTTTGTTAACATGGTAGTCAAAGCCACCACTGTCCCCTCCATCTTTACAGAAGATGGTAACCTGGTTGGGGGTGAGATGAGGGAGGGGATGCCAGGAGTGCTCAGGGACAGGCCATGCATGCAGGGGGAATGTGAAGGTGACTTTGCCTTTGCCCATGGTGGCCATAAGGACTGAATCCTTGGCTCCAAACATGAAGGTGACATACTTGGGCATGACAAGGGATTCAGAGCCATCTTGGATGCATTGGGACCAGTACCAGGGGCTAGTGGGTGTGTTAATGCAGTAGGGGTGCCCCAGGTGGTCAGCCTCCATAGCTCCTTCTGTCACTGCTTCAAGTTCTATGGCCACAAGGGGGCTCCAGCAGTCTTCCTGCATCCACTCCCTCCATTCTGGGGTCCCTGGGCCACTTCCAGCTTCAATAAGGCTGCACAGCCCCATGGTCACATTGATGACTGTGAGGTGGGCATCCTCATCATCCAGGGTATCAATGATTTCTGTGATGGTAGCATTTAGGTGGGTGATGATCTCCTCACCTGTCTGCACACCGTGCATATCAATGGCAAAAGAGGGGCCTTCAGGCTGTGAAGATCCCCAGGGAAGTTCATGGTTTTCCTGGTCCAGGAGTATGAGGCCAGGGGTGTGCATTGCAACAGTGATGGGAGGGTCATAAGGGGTGGACATGGTAGCAGGGTTGGCAGCAAGGACATCTAAGGTTTCAACTGGGGGGAGTTCAATGTCAGGCATGGGAGAAGTGGGTGGGGATACAAGTGAGGGAATGTCTTGGTTTACAGTGGCAAAGAACTTGGTGTAGTCACCTTGGTAGATGGGGGAGCCTGGCACAGAGGAAGCCACAAACAAGGAAGACATAAAAGAAGGAGGATGACAATGGCGATGGCAAGCTGCAGTGTTCTTGATATAGGGGTGGAAGCAATGAGGAGAGGAGGAATAATGAAAAACAGCAGGGTGAGTGGAAGCCACTGTAGCAAGGAAATCAAGGGGATAGGTTGCTGAGAAAGAGTTGGGGTGCTTCTTTGCGGTTTTATAGGCTGTCTTGTTTCAGGCCATTTCAGTCTTAGCCTGGTTTACAGATGGGGCTGGTGCTTTAGAGTGAGAAGGTGTGCAAGACTGGTACAGGGTTTCAGGGTAGTCAGGATGAGTCTTGGGATAGCTGGGGACCATAGAGAGATGAAGCAATGCTGGCACAGGTGAGAACGTTGGTAGACTGAACACTGATGTGTGTGAGTGTGCTGAGGTTTGTGGTTGGGTAGGTGGTCATCGAGAAGGGCCACTGCTCAGAGAATTTAGGTGGGCATCTCCCTCCCTCTCAGCTATCACCCCCCTCCTAGGTTGCACATCGCCCCAATGTGCCTTGGTTCTTTGATGGAATTCCCTAACCAGGTCTGGTGTGAAAACCATGGTCACCAGTTCCCAGGTGTTGTCAGCATGTGGGTAGTTCTTCCACTTGATTAGATACTGGTGTTCATGCTTCCTGCCTCAGTGGCACTCACCCATGATGCACTCAACTTCCCATTCTGGTGCTCCCTCAATGATCTCTGGTGGGGGGCATGTGTAATTGGGTCCATGAGTGCTTGTTTCTTGGTAAGGCATCAAAAGGTCAACATGGAACACATTATGAATTGTCCATGATGGTGGCAACTCAAGTTGGTAAGCAACTGGGGAGATAACTGATGTGATTTTGAATGGTTCAAAGTGTTTAGGCGCTAGCTTAGTACTGGGGTAGTAGGTTTTAATGTGGTGTCCTTCTAGCCAGACCTTTTGATCCTTTTGAAACCAAGGTGTTACTGTCTTTGGTGGTGCATTTAGGAGTGCTTGCATGCGCTTCCTTGCATTGGTGATGTGTGTGAGGCGATCTTGCACTGCTAGTGGGTTTGTGGGGTTGTCATCTATGGTGCACTGAGGTTGGTAGCTGAAGAGGAGTTTGTGTGCAGTGAGTTTGGTGCAATCATGTGGCCAGGAGTTGAACACAAACTCTGCCATCAGGAGATAGTAAGCCCACTGATCCTGTTGGTCTGGAACCCAAAGGTGCAGGTATTGCTCTACTTGTTGATTGGCATGTTCACTTTGGCCATCTGTTCTGGGGTGGAATGCAGTGCTGATGTTCTGTTTGGTATGCACACTCTTTGTCAGTGCATGTGCAAAGTGGGATGTGAATCTGGGGTCACAATCTGAGATAATGCACCAGGGCAGTCCAAACCAGGGTACAATGTGATGGAAGTACAGGGCAGCTACACCTTTGCCTGTGATGGTAGTGGAGCAGGGGAGGAAGCATGCAGCTTTAGAGCAGCCCTGGTCAATGATGGTGAGGATTGCATTGTGTCCTGCAGAGAAGGGGAGGTCTGTGATCAGGTCCATTGAGATGCTCTGGAATGGCCCTTCTTCTGCAGGGATGTCAATGGGAAATAGTGCCACTTTTGACTGTGTAGTGCACACTTTGGTTTCCTGGCATTTGACACATCCCTGCACATACTCCTTGATGAATTGCTCAAGTTTCTTCCCCCCTTTATAGTGCCTGTGCAGTAGTGCAAGTGTGTTCTTCACTCCTGGATGCCTGGCAAGTGGGTGGTCATGGTAGCATTGGAGGATTTGCCTTTGTCCTTCTAGGTCTGGTGGGAATGTGGCAAGTTGTATTGCAGCAATGCATTCTGGTGGGAATAGAGTGATATTTTCATTGTCATGCTCTCCTTTGTCTCCTGGGGGGCATGAAAGGAAGTCTGCTGGGACATGTTGTTTGCCTGGGATGTGCACGAGCTTGAAATCATATTCCTGGAGTTCTGGCAACCACCTAGCTTGGCAACGATTGAGGTTTTGCAGGCATAGGAAGTACTGCAAGTTGCAGTGATCTGTGCAGATGATAACTTTGTGTTCACTGCTTGTGAGGTATGCTCTCCAGGTGTGTAGGGCATCCAATATTGCAAAGGCTTCTCTGTCTGCAATGTCCCAGTTGCGTTGTGTGGCATCAAAGGTTTTGGAGTGGAATGCAATGGGGTGGAGGTGATTTTGCTTGTCCATTTGTTGCAGGACTGCTCTGAGTGCATGCTGGGATGCATCTGTGTCCACATAGAACTGCTTGTTGAAATCTGGTTGCCAGAGTACTGGTGTGGAGGCTACTTTGCTCTTAAGGGTGTTGAAGGTGGCTTGTCATTCCTCTGTCCACTCCCAGGGAGTGTCCTTGTGTGTAGGCTCATTCATGGGACAGGCTATTTCACTGAACTTGGGGGTCCACCAGTGGTAGAAGAGGCAGAAGCTGATAAATGTGCACACATCATGGACATTCTTGGGGACTGGCCACTCCAGAATTGCTTTGATTTTGATAGGGTCTATGCAAAGGCAGTCCTTCTCAAGTATGATGCCAAGGTATTCCACTGTTGTGACTTTGAAGAGGCACTTTGCTGGTTGCAGGTAGAGATCATGTTTGAGGAGGACTTCCAGGACTTGAGTGGTGATGCACTGATGTAGTGCATAGTCCAATGGTGTGTGTACAAGGATATCATCCATGTATACCATGACATACCCTCCATCGATGAGTTCCTTGAAGATTTGGTTCATCATGGTTTGGAATGTTGCTGGGGAGTTGGTGAGGCCAAAGAACATGACCATTGGTTCAAATAGCCCTAGATTTGTTTTGAATGCAGCCTTCCTGTTACGCTGCATGGACTCGTACGCTCTATTTTTACTCTTTTACCATGTTTACCATTTCACACTTTGATGGACAGTGGCATTGTCCTTCCTTGTTGTCCACAAGGAAGCGCATTGCTATTATCTACTTGACTCTATGGACTGCTGGGCCCCCATGGCCCATGACTCTGCTCTCGCATCTCACCACTGTACCACTTACTTACCACCGGGTCTGATGGACTGCCTGGACTGGCGTGCAGCCACTTGTGCTACATTTGCATGCCTCTGCACATGCGCTGCCTCAACACCTTACTGACTCATGATTACCTGACTCAGCTACTGTACTGTGACTCCTGATGACTCGAACTGCTTAGTAGTGTCCTAGGGACACTATGACTCGTACTGACTCATGCCTGCATGTACTTATATCACATTGCATTGCTTAGAGCAGACCTTAAGTCTGTTCTCTTGTAATCTCAGGCTTGTGAATCGTCTCTTGTGCCTTTCTTGTGAATCCTCACTCCTCAGGCCTATTGCCTGACTTCGCTCAGATCCCCCTACATCTATGATAAAGGGGAAGGGACTTAGCTTCAAGCGTACTAGAAGCACACCAGCCAGGGAGAGGTATACGGACCTCTTGCCTTTGTGCCCTCAGTCCCCATCGTCGCCTACGCCCCCTCCATTGCCAGTGGAGGTATGCTCACTGTTGGAGCATGACACTTCCATTGGTCTCCTTCACATATATGGATGTTATTGTAGCCCCATCTAATGTTCACCTTGGTGAAGAGTGCATGTCCTCTCACCCTGTCAATGAGTTCTGGGATGAGGGGGAGCAGATAGTGGTTGTGGACCATGACAGCATTGAGTTTGTGATAATTGATGACTAGGTGTAGGTCTCCATTCTTTTTCTTGACAAAGAAGACTGGGAATGCATATTCCAACTCTGAGGGTTTGATAAGGCCTTGTGCTTCATTCTCCTTGGTCCACTGGTGTAGGAACACTTGCTCTTTGGGGTTGAGCAGATATATTTTACAATTGAAGTTCTTGGGTGCATCTAGTTTGAGGTTGATGGCATGGTCCCATGGCCATGAACCTGGGAAGCATTGGGCTGCTTGTTTGCTAAATACTTTGTGGAAGCAGTGGTAATGTGCAGGTACTATTTGATCCCATGTTCTTGTTTCTGTGGACTGAGCTTCTTTGGCAATGGGCTGGGAGACTGTGGCTTTGCATAGGTGTACAATGAGCTCATCCCCTGGCTCTAGAAGTGGTGGACCTGGTGGGATTTCAGTGTGGAAGCCAGTGATGCATACAGGAAGGGTGGGTTCCATGAGGGCTGCTTCTGGTGTGCATATAATGACTTCTGAATCCAGCATGCCTTTAGTCCAGTTTATGTGTGGGTTGGTAGTGGCAAGCCAAGGGTATCCAAGGATAAGATTGTCTCCTCCTAGCTCTGCAATGTAGAAATGGTGGACATGACTGTCTTTTCCAGTGAAGACCTCTAGTTCTGTGAATCTAGTGAGTTCCCCGATGCTGTTCTTGCTTCCATCCACATTGTGAAGCTTTCTTGGGCATCTGAGAGGTAGTGTGGCAAGTTTATGTCTGTCAATGAATGCTGGGCTGACAAAGTTTTCCATTGCTCCACTGTCTAAGAAGGCAGGGAGTGCGGCCTTGACTGTCAATGTGTGTAACTGAGCTGGGATATGCATAGATTTGATTCTTGGTAGGTACACATCACAACAAAACATGGCCCAAATACTGGCCAACATATTCAGGCGTTTGGAAAACCCTGACTCTCCCACATCTGTCCCATCCTGTTGTAATCATTGTCATTGAGTGCTGCCATAGCTTTGAGAATGGCATCTGGGGTGGCCAGACCAGCAGGTGTAGGGATGGCAATCACTTCTTCTTCCTCTGCATACTCCTGCTTGTCCTGCACTTCCTGGATTTTGGCAACATGTGGGGGTCTCCTACCCTTCCTCTCTGGGCAGGCATTGGCTAAATGACCCTGTTTCTTGCACTGGAAGCAGTGGCCTTCCCTGTGGAGGTGGGCCTTCTCTGTGTCACTGATAGTGGCCCTGATGCGGTTGACCTCCATGGGGACTGGTCCCATCTGACTGGGGCATAGAGGCACTTCCTGGTGAGGTGCATAGTGCTGCTGAGGGCATTGAGGGTGGAAGCCACGTGGCTGAAAGTAGAAGGGGCATCACGCCTGCACCACTGGAGGGCTTTGCTGTTTCTGTTGCTCCAGGATGCCTTGAGTGATCTGGTGATGGAGGAAGTTGGTGCACGCAGCATTCTTCCATTCTTCCCAAGTGAAGGGGGTTGGCCTCTCATTGAGGCACACCCTGAGCAGTCCTGGGGTGAGGCCCTTCCAGAAGTACCAGGTGATAGCAGGGGTATCAAGGGATATGCCTCCTCTCTCTGTGAGCTCTTTGAATTGGACAATGTAGTCGTCAACTCCCTTAGTGGGGTCTATCTTGATGGTCATGAGCTTGTGCTGGGCCCTCTGAGGGGCAGCAATGTCACTGTAGTCAAGGAGGAATCACTCCTTGAATGATTCCCAGGGGTCATTGTCTAGGATTTCTCCCCTGGAAACTTGCTGAAGCCACTTGAGGCACTGGTGTACCCATCCATTGACCTTTGGTCCCCTGATGAGAGTGAGGGCATGCAATACACAGTTATCTCCCTGGGCAATGGCTTGGCATCAGTTAGATGCATAAAGTCTTGTGGTCTTTTTGGGTCTTTTTGGTCTTGTGAGCTTGTGGCACAAGTTGACAAGCTCCACAAGCTTCAGTCTTCACCAGATTATTACATAAAAAATAATATCTAGGAATGACATGTGTTGGGTTGTTCATGGCAATATAACATTGGTTTCTTTTTATTAAAACACTGTATGTATAGTATATAGTATAATATAATATAAATACAAATGAAAAAAGCTGTGGTTGCTGCCCCTGCCACCGCCGCTGTTGTGGCTGCTGGTGCCCCCACTGCCACCACTGTCATGGCTGCCCCCCCCCACTGCCGTTGTCATCGCTGGTTGTGCCCCTGTGCTGCTGGTCATGCCCCCGTGTGTTACGCTCAGCCTGGGGCGTTCTTAGCGGCGTGCTGTCTGTGACTTGGTTCAGCCCAAATCCTGCTTCGTGGGGTAGTACCGCGGGTACTGTGGACGTTATACTGTGGTTCTCCTATTGATTACTAAGGCTCAATACGTAGGCCTTCTGTGGTGTCTCCTCTTGATTGCTGTGGCTCAAGATGTAGGCCAACTGGTGTTCTCCTATTGATTGCTAAGGCTCAATATGTAGGCCTTCTGTAGTGCACAAGTGACTAGGTGCACAAGTGTTCTCTCTTGTTATAGCACAAGTATGAAGCTTTCTAGTGCACTTGGTGACTCAAGTGCAAAGGTGTGAGGGGCCAAAGGTTCCCTGAATACAAGGGAGGAGAAACAAGGGGGTAGAGCAAGAAGCGGAGTGTACTGGTGGTCCTTTGGGGTCTGTTCTGGTTCGTTCTAACCTTGGGGTGTGTCCCACTGCAGGGATTCCAAGGGTCAAGTAGGCTGTATTGTGAAGAGGTTGAGTCTGAGTCTTACATGTCCAAGATGCGTACTACTTATAGTAAACCAGTCAGGCCCCTATCAAGAGGGACGCGTAAGTGTCAGGGCATAGGGCCCATGTCGTCATAGGGGTCCAGAGCACACGCCATAAGGGCGTGGCAGCATTCTAGTTCAATCTGATGGACATGTGTAGGGTATGATGTCAAGGGTCAGTCCAAGCATCCAATCATCTAAGAAACCATTATCGTAATGACGCGCAGCTTGCCCACATGCCGGAACACGTCTGCACCATGCCCTAGGACCTAGGGAACACGCCTTCAGCGTGCGGTAATGTGCCGATGTGATGCGAGACACGCATGCACCTGCAATGCCATGCATCTGCCACAACCATGCACTTGTATCATGAGGCTAGGAGCTCCTTCCTAATTAGTCCAGTTCAGTGTCAGTTCCAATCTCGTACAGTAATTCATTCGTGTAGCATCGTAGGGCCTCCCAGGGAGGTCTGCATTCCATCCTTGTCTTGTCAGGTACCTAGTCGCAAGTCCTAGAGACTGCGCAAGGGCTAGTTCAGTGCACAGAGGCAGCAGGTTTGTAACACCGTGCCACTGGTCATGCCCCTGCGCCACTGGTCATGCCCCTGCGCCACTGGTCATGCCCCCGCACCACTGGTCATGCCCCCATGCCACTGGTCATGCCCCCGCACTGCTGGTTGTGCTGCCACTGGTTGTGCCTCTGCCATTGTCACCAGTGGTGCCATTGCTGCTGCCGCTGGTGGTGCTGTTGCCACTGCCACTGGTGGTGCCATTGCCACTGCTGTCGGTGGTGCCATCGCCACTGCCACTGGTGGTGCTGTCACCACTGCTGCTGGTGGTGCCATCACCACTGCCGCTGGTGGTGCCATCGCCGCTGCCACTGGTGGTGCCATCACTGCTGCTGCTGGTGGTACCACCACCGTCGTCATTGCTGGTAGTGCCTCTGCGCCGGTGGTTGTGCCATTGTCACTGCCACTGGTCACGCCGCCACTGCTGCTGCTGGTCATGCCACCATCGCTGGTCGTGCCTCTGCTGTTGTCATTGCTAGTGGTACCTCCGCACCGCTGGTGGTGCCATCACCACTGCCACTGGTGGTGCCC